>ML837185.1:66413-86646 GCA_009831015.1 Picea engelmannii | reverse complement strand
TATATATCCATGGTAGCAACCATGAAAAGCAGTATGTGTTCAGTTTGACTTTAGAAGAAGCCTTCTTCGAAAAGAAGTCTTAAAGTATCCATGGTTGTCCATCTACATCCATGATCCTATGATGAAAGGAAGAAGTTGGAATCTTCAGGGCATAGAATCTATAGAAAACTCCATGGACCCAAGAGCTAAAGAGAAACATGAGGAAGAACATGAAGATTCCAAGAAAGAAAGAAAAGCCAGTCATTGTATCGAGAACCACAAGACTATCAGCCTGATATGAACTCACTAAAAGAAATCAAGCAAAGGAACTGAAAGTTGTGATGAAGAATAGTGTATGGAAGACTTATGAATGAAAGCATTGTGAGATCCAGAACTAGAGGTTCTCCCAGATGGAAGGAGAAGACTATGATGATTGCTTGTTCCAGTAAACCAGACATACCTCTACATGAGCCATTATATTGTCCGCAATATCCATGGGTTGGAGTTTACATCAGATGAATGCAAAGACTGTTCTCCAGAATAATTGAACAAAGAACGTATGTAGAACAACCTAAAGGCTTTGAGGTATACCAAGAAGAGACTCTTGTATGCAGATGGAAGAAGGTCTTGTATGGATTCAAACAACTTGGTGCAGAGCATCCAATGCACAGCAGAAGCGTGGTGAAAAACCTTCTATAACAAGATACTGTATCAGAATGGTTACTCAGAACTCAAGGATGATGAATTGTCAATCCGTGACAAAACTCTCATGATGGTAGAAGAAGTACCACTTGGATACGTTCCAGCTTGACCCTTGCCACGATGTTATGAGCTAGCAGGAAACAAAGATGAATCCAACAATGATATACTATATTGATCAAAGCTATATGAAACCTTCAGAGAAAACCAGTGTTCCAGAAAGACCGAAGTACATTTGAGATCAAGCATTACATTCTCCATGATGAAGTCCAGAAAAGAGAAAGTGGTTCTCAATATATATATCTCCACAAATGAGCAGATAAGCAGACATTTTGGTAAAGCCTCTGTCCAATATGAAAGAGTTTGCATACTCAAGCTGGAGCTCGTGGAGACGACTTCCTTATTGAAAAAGGAAGAGATGACTCCCAGTTTGGGAGGGAGCACTGATATGTTATTGATTTATGGACAGTCATTTTTCAATTCGCAAAATGGTCCAGGATGAGCAGTTTCTTTCAAGTTCGGAAAGTGGATGGAGATTTCTGACGGACAGGCATTTTCCAGTTCGGAAAATGGTCCAGATTGAACGGTCATTTTCGTAATGAAAATGGTTCGATGGATCGTTGATGTACCATAGACAATGATTCCCCTTGTGGCCAGCGTGAGGGAATGGTCTAGGACAGTCTCTCTTCTTGACGGTCACTCTCAGTAGTGGTCAAGAAGACTAGTTCGCCTCACCGGACAATCATTCTTTCGAAGCTCACAGTTGTGAACAGTTTCGAAGAATAGTCCGTTTTGGAGGTTGGTGCAGGGCAGTCATTTCTTTTAGAAATGGTCGGGACAGTCATTCCCTAGGGCAGATTCATTCTCTCCAAGTTGCACATTATTTAGTGCCAGAGGAATGGCCCTGATAGGTGAATGGTCTAGGTTCAGCAATCAGGGACAAGCATTCCCTAGGGCAGACTCATTCTCTCTAAGTTGCACTTTGTTTAGTGCTGGAGGAATGGCCCAAATAGGTGAATGGTCCAGGCTCAGAAATCGGGACAGTTATTCTTCCTTGCTTGGGAAGAATAGTCCAGATAGCTCATCGTTGATGTTTTACCTTCTGAGGGAAGATGCTCTTCCAGATCTCGCAGATGTGAGTGGAAGAATGGCCCAAATGATTCAGTTTATATCACAAACAATGTTTTCTGTGCAGGTTGATATCAGATGATATGATTGTTATGGATACTATATGTCTCTGGACAGTAGATGTATACTACTGTGGTGGATGTGTTCCACTAATTGTGACTATATGTTACTGATCAAGTAACTGTGTGCTACTTGGTGTGGTAGTGTACCACTGGATTGTAGTTGTGTACTACTATGGATAGACACAGTTGTGTTCTATTGAATGACATTGTTCTGATTGCCTTATCGGTAGTGTTAGAAATGATTATCAGCTAGATGGATGATCAATGGACAGAGATTCTCCAGACGGAAAATGGTCCAAGACATTTATTCTTCTAGGACATATGTTCGGATTAGAAGAATGGTTCTTGTGTCACTCTGTGAAGTGAGTGACTTATCCAGCATCATGTATGATTACTCAGATGGAGTATGGTTTCGAGAGATGATGTAGTTGATGACACTAATAGTGATGATGGTGCTCATGATCTAATCATAAGATAGTCTATACGACTATGATGATGCTACCGGGTGAATGGTATGTTTGTGCTCAAGACCATTACCTTCAATACCTACCTAGCTAGGAGGGAGTGTTTATATTATGGTAGCTGTGAGAGGTATTTACCTCCACGTGTAAACTTGACGAGAATAGAATATTTCGGGAAGCAAGAAGAAACCCTAATTAATTGGTTAATAACCCTAGAAGACAAGTCGGCTCAAGAGAACGACTTGTATTAGGTTATTAGCCTCCAAGAGAAGAAGTCGGCTAAAGGAAATGTTATATACTAAAGAATTAGTACCCAGAATGGAAGTCGGCCTAGGCAGTTTGCCAGAATTAGTATAAATACAGGAGGCCAATCTTCATTTTGGTTAGCATTCTCAGAACTACAGAAGCAGCACTTGTGCGCACTGCAATTGGCCAGTTTGTGTACAAGTTTGGAGGAGAGTTGTTGTTGCAATTGTTGCAGCTAGCAAATTTCAGTTTTGGCTTGGACTCTCTCTTGGTTATGGTTTGGACTCTCTGATCAGCTCTTGTTGCTCTTGCTTGGTGCGCTATCCTTGGAGAAAGGTGTGCCACCTTTGTTTGGATATCCAGTCTAGGGTTTTCTTCCGGAATGATTCTTTGTCAAGGTTAAGGTGCTCGGGGGTGGCTTCGGCCTATGGTTGGGTGACAATAGTGATATTGTCTATGGTTAAACGAGCACATCCATTATATTCTAACAGAAGGAAGGTACCAAGCCATTTCGACAGAAGCTAAGACAGATCAATCCGAAGTTAGCCCCTCTTGTTCAGAAAGAATTGCAGAAATTGTATGAAGCGAGAATCATCACTCCTGCAAGAAATTCTACTTGGCTCTCCAATCCAATGATAGTGCGAAAAAGTATCGGTGAGATAAGGCTTTGCATAGACTTCAGAAATCTCAATGTTGCATTCGAGAAAGATAATTATCCATTGCCAAACATGGAAAATATACTACAAAGAATCACGGGATCAAAGATATTGTCATTTTTGGATGGTTTTTCAAGTTACAATCAAGTCTTGGTAAACAAAGATGACAAACATAAGACAGCATTTACCACACCTTGGGGCGCTTATGAGTATTTGAGGATGCCCTTTGATCTGATGAATGCAAGTGCTACATCAAAGTTGACTATCTCATTAGGTTCTATAAGCCCTGAGAGGCTAATTTAGCCATATAGATCAATCTTAATGGTTTATTAAGGTCACTTCATGTGGTTGACAATTTCTCTGTGCCATTTCCCTTCCTCTTCCATGTGTCTCACATCTTTCACATTACGTCTCTTCTTACTTTTGTCTCTTCTTTCTGTGTCTTTGATTGTATTTTTGACATTTTATTTTTTTTACTTTTACAGATGTGCGATGCATTCCAAGAATATTCCAACACTTTCTTGCAAAAAATGATGATATACTAACAAAAGGTTCATTTGATTCATATTGAAACATTTTCACCAATAATTTCAACTGTCAAAGCAAATACCTGAAACAAATGACCCCTTTGTCATAAACTGTTGGTGTGGACGACCATGCAGCTGGCCTATAGAATGACAAAAACAAGGCATACCTCGTCAATGTCAGATTATACACTTTAATTCTCAATATTAAGACAACTATTAACAGAATCATATTCTACTAAGGGGCATATTCTTTCTAAAAACATGTTAAGCATGGACCATGTCCTATTCACACACGTATAAAATTAAGTTAAAATGCTAGTAGATCTGCTTCCAAAATATCTAGTTAACAAAATCAATAACTGAATATGGAAATGCATATGTTATTGGTGTCAATTGACCACCACCAAAGTTAGTAGTTAAGACTGTAGGAGACAGTATATAGGCGGCAAATAAGGATTAATCGTGAAAGAACGAGATTAGCCATTTTTCATTTTGCGAGAGTTGGAAATCATTGTGCCATTGTGGAAGGTGGGTCAGGACAACTTAAAAAATATTAGGGCCATGTGACACGTCTCATAGTTGGTAAAATAATAAATTACCAGTAGGTTATAAGCAAAGCATCCTATATATTATGACACAATACAAATCTAAAAAGGGGGTGATTTAAATATATATAGCCTTGCGTCCAAAACTCAAGATAAAGAAATCTTTGAAAAGGAAAAAGGTCCCTTTTAAAATAGAAGAACAACGTCACTTTGAAATTAAAAAGGGTACTAAAGGACCAAAGTTTACCAAAAATTACCAATGTTCTAAATTAAATTTCAAAAAGATATACCATGGATTTTATTGAAGGGGTAGTTTAGAGCAGTGTTTCCGACATTGTGTCAGCGAAAATATCGACAAGGGTCTGGAAAAGAAAATATCAGCAACATCGGGGAAAATATCGGAAAATGTTGACAAAATTTAAAAAATCCAAAAATATTCATCTTTTTTCAATTTTTTAAACATCTAAAGCAACAACATCAAAAAAATGCATTGCTACAGAAATAAGAAAAGAGAACTGATATATAAGATGTATAAGATGTCTAGTAAATTGTAACACATCACACATCAACACTGAATCATGTCCTAACCATTGTTATTAGAACTGGTCCAGCCATCAAACCAGTCAACCCCAAAAATGTGAACCAAACTGGAACCAAAAAAAAAACTAGACCAAAAAATACATAAAATATTCAAATTTTGAAATATATATATATATATATATATATATATATATATATATATATATATATATATATTCATCTGCATCAATATGAATCCAAACCATTATACACAGATATGCAATGTTTCTCATGTATATAGCAAGTAAGGGTGCATATAACAAAAATAGCACTGAGTGCAATCCATCTCTGAACCAAAATACATCAACAAAGAGGCTCTAAATGGCCTCTAGAGTCCAAAAAAAAATCATGCTACAACAAATAACTACATATCATCAAAATCATTGCCTATATTAGGATCTTCATCATCGGTGTCACCCTCTAAGCATTAAAATAAGATACAAAAAGCTTAACATGCCTAATAAGTGATTTTACTTGAGCAAAGGGTGCCTTTTTACTAGGGTCATGAGAAAAGAGTTCAACAATCAATGCCACCAACATCGTGGTACATAGAGGGCTTGGTGCTCTTGATTAAATGTTAGTTCCATACCCTCATAAATGATAGAAACTAGTGGAAACGTTGCAATACTGCCAATCTTGAAATCCTTAAAATTGTTAAGTCTGTTGAGTTTTGAATGGGACCTAAAATTCTACTTTCTCCATGTGAAGTCCAATGAGGTTGGAACCACTCTCAAACATCCTAAAACAATTAATGGTAATGTTGAAAATTTAAGTAAAAGGATGAAAATGTAAGAATTTAATATTACCATTAATTACTAGGGTGGGTGAAATGGAGGGGGGACCTCCTTTGCTCTCCAAACCCTCTCCTCCTCATCCTTGGCAAAACAAAAAATGCTCTCTTTCTCCTTTGCTATCCAAATCCCTCTTCTATTTACAAAATGACAATAAAAACTTAAGTTTTCGGCTTTATTTCCAGGCATGTCTGTGTCTTGGAGATTTTTTAGGTCATCTCGTGATATTTACGATAATATTGCCCGGCGATATTATCACATGATAATATCACCCAGCGATATTATCACATGATAATATCGCATGCACTCCAAATCACGATAACATCACGATGTCGGCAATAAAAACGCGATGTTGACAACGCTAGTTTAGAGTTTCAATATCCAACTTCACATTGAAGAAGTCAGTCCCTTGCACTTCCTACACCAACTTACTATTACCAAAGAGAGAAAATAAGTCTTATTGGAAATATGGCATATTCATATCATAAAGAATGTGCACAATTGAAAGAAGAAATAGTGAGACTAAGAGTGATTTATCTTCAGGAAATCATTACACATATCAATTTACCATGTGAAAATAGGGACCCCACTAGAGAAGTTTGATAAATTAAAAAATATAGCAAAATATCAACGATGTTGTGAAGAATCTCAACATTAAAATCAGGATCTCAAGAAGAAATTGCAAAACGCTAACAAAATCTTATCAAAGAAAGATGAGTAAAATTCTCGACTAAGAAATCCTAATCAAAGGTTGCTTGAACAAATCAAAAGGTTAAAAAATGAGAAGTTCCAGAATCAAGATTTCAAAAAGAAATTCAAAGTCAAAAAATGATGAAGATATGTATCACCTACGAAATCATAATCAAAGATTAATAACACAAATTGAGAAGTTAAAGAATGAGAAGAAGTTGCAACAAGAAAAGCTAAAGCAATTTACCAACAAGGAATCACTGATCGATAAAGAAACAATGACCAATCCAGTGGAATTAGAAAAGTTGTTAGATGTAAAAATCCAAACCGTGGAGAAAGGAACCATTACAGATACTGTGGATATCAAAAATCAGAAAGATGCTTATAATGAAATGTTATCAACTAATAAATCGCCAAAAGTATCAAAACACAAATGTTCCAAAAACAAGACACGAGATACAAAGATGCCTTATTGCCATCCTAACTATAATAGTCATCGTATTATACAACGAATTGACCAAGGAATAAATTAACATAAAAAAACTAAGTGATAACCATAGTATATTAAAAGGATGCTTAGTTGTGGAATCTTATCATCCCCCAAACCACAGAAGTCATCACCACACAATTCCACAGAAAATCCAATTCAGGTGGTTTGACCCATTCACAATACAGCAATTTTGTTCAAGCAAAGATCAAGCAAGCCATCCGATCATAAGCATCCAAGTGCAATTCATGTAATAGAGTCAATCAAGCAAACTAATAAAAGAACTTGAAATTACCCGGGAACATCAATCACCTCAAAAGCTCAAGTCACGAAGGATAATAACATCTGAATCCTGATCAATGAAACTTAAAAAAATTGCAGAATCTCCAATGCCTATGGCCTGGGGTCCCTTGATGTTATTACCACTCAGTTTGTCACTATAGATGTGCAAGGTCTTCATTCATGACAAATCCATGGAAACTCGGAAAACAAACCACTGTCACCTCAATTTATCTTCCCGCACTTGAGGGTGAATATGGATCATCTCTAGGGAGGCTTCCTTGGAAAAGTTTTGATCTTGTATAGCTCATGGATACCTGATACTGAAAGGATAAGTGATTATATGTTTGTATTAGCATATGAAGGCAAATGATCTGTCTTAGTAAATCTGCAAATCGCTCAACAATCTGATCCCCAAGGTTTGCTCTTGCTTCAGCACTTTATAAACTAGATTCAAACTTTCTTACAACTCTTTGTCTTAAATGCAAATCAATTCAGCTCTTTTTCAGGAATTCTTGTCTCAAGGTTACATAATGCTAAGTATGAGGTGCGCTATAGTTGTATTTTGCATCATTTGTAAAGAATGACAAACAACAAATCAGGTTAGCAGCATTAACATTTCAGGAAATCCACTTTAATATGCAGCAAACAAAGCATTGATAACCGGCCATCCTGCAGTCTAACTATTCTACAGAATGTTATTACTGTCTGTGATGTCTTTATGGTGTGACAGGGACTGTGGGTACACTTTGCTGGTGTACAGGCTCAGCATAAAATCAACTCCCATAAACAGAGCATATCATAAGCAAACAAATCTGCTTTCCCAAAATATATTTCAATTTTTTCCTTAGCAAATTTGTGGGGTTTGGGAATAAGTCCGGCCACTTGAAGTCACGAGTGTATTCCTGTAGGTGTAGGGCAACTTATTTGGCACAGATCCAAGACAAATATTGTTATGAAATTTTCCAGATCTGTTGCCCACAAGATGGTGAGTTGAAAGAAGGATTTTAGATGGATGTAGGGGCGATTCTAGTGTCTTTTTCATACGTTGGGCTCATGGGGTAAATTAGAGCTCCTTTTAAATTTAAAACCACCACTTGTAGGAATAAAATCATAAAACACCTGCTGCCATGTCGTTCTAGAAATGCTTCAGAAGATTACGAAGTAGATAACCATCAATCTAGCATGAGATCTTGCATTTGTCCAAGAAACTCTTCTTCAGATCTGCAACCAATCTTTGAAAAACAAACCATTGCAAAGAGCTTCTAATGGAAAAGCACAAGAAATCAAAATGATGTTACTAGGTTAAAATATGCTCATGATAGAAAATAACACTTCCATAGCCAACGCTCAGTAAAGAATTGGGGCAGAAAACCTTAGAAGTGAGCCTTACTCAGCCATTCATGAGACACAAATGAAACAAAATAATAGTCAATCCATTCCTCACTCCTTCAACCATGCTTTACAAGTGAGAAAGAGTCTCCATATATAAGAAATGAGCCAAAGACCCTCTTCAATAAAATAATAATATCTAGAAGAAAAAAATAATAAAATACAGAATTAACTTACTAGGTGGGGCGCATGGCTAGAGGTCTAAGTCTCTCTCGTAGAAGCTATGTTAATTAACATTAGCTTTTTACAAAATATATCATGAGATAAGATACCACATACATTTGAGGGGTGCGCCCCCCTTTTCTTAGCTCAAAATGTCAAAACAATGTCTTGCTACATTCACATGTGGGACCAAGGTGGTGTGCCCCACTTTATCCATCAAGGGCAACACTTAAAGTCATTTCCCTGATAGGTTCATAGCCAAAACAGCCAAGGTGCCTAAGATAAAGTGAAAATAATGATTTTTTAAATAATTTATCCCGGAAATCTTATTCCAGACTTAAGGAAATCTGTCAATTGATCATAATTAGCCAAAAATATGCGTAATCTTCAATAGGAAGTACCCAAATACATGAAATATGTCTCCAATATGAATAAAATGCATGATGAAGCCGCTGGAGTACAAAAATATGACCATGATGCTCAAAAGAGGTAAAAGGGGTAGTGTGAAACACCCTCCTAACCAAGTACACCACCAAGGGAACCATCCATATGCTGAAGATAGAGAGGAATGTGATGAAAAATATCACCAGGGGCGTGGGCCTCTTTGCATTAATACCTTAATACAAAGGCAATACACACATGTTGAAGTAGTCAATTACTAGGAAACATTGGGTTTCTTAGTGAACAATAAGGGCCATGCCTGGATAGGTATGTGCATCCATGAAATGCCACCTCGATCACTGCAAGCAAATCTCTAATGATCACAAATGTATGATCAATGATGCATGTGCTCTGGGATATCCTCATGTATGATGTTCCGACACTGCCAAGTGACCATGGGGACCTACCTCACAATCCCCCATGCAATATATGTGGTAACAGTGGCTCCAACATGGGGACATGTGCTCCGAAAAGAGGACATGAGGACTCCAAAATCTCTAGTTACACATGTAATCACCTCAACAAGGAAACAATCAAATGCATAGCAAAAGTGTGGGACTCTCATCCTGGCAATACATATGACAACACCATTTAAATTGCATGATTGTCAGAAATGGCTCTAAAAGTATGCATGGAGCCAGATGATGATAGGTAAATGCAAGAAACTACTCTAATATATTGCTCTCGGGAGCTTATTTATCCTACTCTACTTAAGTATGGAAAAACAAATATGCTAGGTGTAATCAAAAATCCAATGCAACCATTGGATGAGCTCATCAAAGCCATGAACTATTCCCCTGTGTCTGGCCCCAACCAAAACACAGATATACCAATCACCCACTGAATATATGCTGGAAATTCCACAAGAACTTGGCAAAGATCTTAAATAGGCCATTGGAAATGAGGTAGATCATCAAAATAATGACACAGTGAGTGTATATTGTTGAAAGAATGTTCGATGCACCACTGGATAGCGCTGGTGTAAGCATTATCAGACCACGAAGCATCCATCATACCCACAAACAGCAACAGTTTAGGCAGCTCCACAAAACTGTCCCATCTACTTTTACTACTCTCCATCAGAAACATACATGAAGAAAAAAGAAATACATCAGATCTAAAATTATCCTCACAATCTATGGCATGTTGTCCTTGCTTTAGAGAGATGGAAATCCCTGCAATCATCCATCCATGGAAAGTATTGTTGTCCAAAAACTATGAGGGGCTACTCTTCTACAATCTCGAGAATAAATGGGGTATTTGATGTTACTTTTTCTGAAACCTAAAACACGACAATTAATTCCGAGCAAAACAAATTTACTGAATTGAAGCACAGCTAGGTTCTTAACAATAATCAGCGGAAGCATTAACAACAGAGGAACCAATCACACATTGCACATGAGATTCGGGTAAATAACCCCTGGAAAAACCCTCGCGGGAAAACTAGTTCTGTGATGATTTTATTGCTATAAAATCAGGGCTTTCGTCCTAGGATAATGGCCCTTCTGAGGAAATACAAATCAGCAAATAACCTAGCCCGAGATCTGTCCTTTGATCTTGCTGGCTGCTATCTTCCTTGCTGCCCTTTGCACCCTTTCCTCGGCCCCGGCCCCGACACACCTGAGTGTTCACTCACTCTTTGTGTAACATCATTGTGTTTCATCATTTCACCAAGGGTGCCTTTTATTACAGTTAGATTTGACCAAATCAATCAAACCCTAGATCTCTAAAGTGATTAAAGGCTGAGATCTAATCTCACCTTCACTTTAGATCTAACGGTCATGACTTAATCAAACACTCACTTAAGTTACTAATGCCATTAACTTAGGCATTTAACTTAATTAACAAAAGAGCATTCATTTTAATTATTTAGCTCATAAAGTGAACTCCCTAAGGTCTACAAGAGGTTACAAGGACGACTTCCAGAAGCTAGACACTAAGCCTCTGTGGAAGTACCTATCCGACGCTACAAAAACCAACATTTGACACCTGATTTTTAGAATTACTTTGGTATGTTGTAGGGCTGGAAATGACCACAAAATTTTCATATACCTCTATGTCTTTGACTTCATGAGATGGTGGCATTGAAGCTTGTATGCTCTCTTCCCCAATATGCTCCTCATATGTGTAGTGAACCAGTCCGGTTCAATCCACATATATCCCAAATATTTGGAACATTATATAAAATTCCATCTGGATAAATAATTGAATAATAAATGTATAAGAATATGAATAGTATGAGATACAACTGACAATGAGGGTCATATATATACCCACGCAGGGGTGCCCTTTCATAAGAGACATGACCTATCATCAGGAAGATGTCTCTTCATTACATATTAGTTATTGAATATTAATTATTGATTTATTATTAATATTTATTTATATTTATATATTATATATATTTTGTTTATTACATTGCCTCTTTCCTTTAGAAATGTTTTTTCCTCAAAGCATAATTATGGAAGGCTTTATGTCTTTCTCTAGCTTGTGTTACATTTGCATGGTACTCGGTTCTAGATGTTGTCAATGTGGATGACACGAGATGATACAAACTTCTAAGTGTTGAACAAAATTGACATATTGTAAAAGGATTTGACCATCCTAAATTGATCATTTGTTGAATCTTGTGCATATATGATTCCCAGAATAATTCGTTCTCAATTCTACTGGCATCGACATTCTTCGGACGATATGTCAATTGTTTTCCTTTTGAGCAATGTTGATGTTTTCACTAATTAAACTACCTGCTCTTGTGATTGGGATGTCGATAAGGTGTCTTGACAGCATGGCTTTCCCTTATCATACTTGTAGCATTTTCTTGATTTACTTTCAGAGTTTTATTTTCTTCATGCATTGATGTTGCATTGTTAATTGATGAACTTCTATTAATAAGTATACTTGGAGTTTCCATCATTTGTACTCCAACATTCGTATATGTCTTTTCTTCAGCTAACTTTGCATCTTCTTTAGCTGTGATGTGGATTGGATCTATATTTGTTCCTGTTATCGCGCAGTTTGTAGCAAGGATAAAAGGCTTGAGGTTTGAAGGTCAAACTGGCGTAACAGGAACCAATCCAACCCAATGTCACCACAATGGGATGGTTCTTTCTCTTTAGGGAGGTAAGGCCCAGGGGAGACGTCCCCGGTGACCTGGGGTTTTGAAAAGGCAAAGGATTACAGGATAAAGTAGTTATTCCCCCCTCACAAGTCACCACTGAGCAGATAGTCCGGCTAAACAGCCAATAATAAAGTATAACCCCAAAAAAAAGAGATGCACCTACCTAAGACAAAGCAACGATGAAACGGATATATGCAAGATGCTCAATGGGTTAGTACTTCATGTAAATCAATGACTATCTGATATACTTATAAGCAATTTGATAATGAATGCTGACGAAGTCAATATTTATAAAATAGCAATGGTAATTAAGTCACTTCTTCAACAATGTTAAAACGATGTGGCATTCAATATGACAAATCAATACTTCATTCAATTAATGCCTTTAACACCATTCAATTGCTCACAAAGAAGACACTAGCTGCACCAATGATGTTATAGCTAAAGATGACAACAGCATATAGGGTTAGAAGGTTAGTTTTAGGCTAGGGTTAGTGAAGTTAGGGTTTGATTCAAGATTTTCAAAGTTGTTTGTGATCAAATTCACTTCAACGCATGAGGTCTTTAGATCAGTGCCTTAGGGTTAATGGAGTCAAATAGTGAAGGACACAAGAGCTAAAGGAGGCAAAGGTAAAAACGGCTAAGGACTAGAGGGAGAAGCTTTGAGGTGTTGCTAAGGCAAGGCCTCAAAGTCAAAACCCTAGGGGAGAGAGGCTCACCTTGGTGTAGGAGAACTAGGCCTCGGTGCTCTCTCCTCCTTCCTTAACTCAATGGTAATCATGGCTAGCTGAAGATGAAGCATAAAACCAAGACAAGAAGGTTTGATGAAGCAAAGTGTTGCTACAGCAAGGCTCTACCAGCAAACCCTAGAAAAGTCGGCCCAAAGTGTAGAAAACCTAGTCTTTAGGGCGTCTCCCTCTTCTTAGCTTATAAAAGGTATGGCTAGCAAAAATGAAGAGAGAATGAGAGTGTAGCAACGGCTAGGCTCTCTCCTTCTTCAATCAATCGTTGAAAATTCTCTCAATGGGGACATGAGACAAGGACCTACTTGTGTGCTTGTCACCTAGGGTTTTGTTCAGCAAAATTATAAACATATGCAAGAAATAAAACTACAACCATTCATTCAAGAAGTTTTGCAGAAAAATACTTGCATATCACCAAGAAAAAGCATTGCAAACCCTAGTTGTAACACCTTCCATTAAGAGAAATGCCAAATTATGCCAAGAAAATCCTCCTTCAACAAGTGCGCATCACTAAATCAGCCAATAACCCAAGAGAGGGCGCAAATTTCAGACCTCACTAATGAGTGAGTGAGTTGTGATGAAAAAACTAAGGTGAAAATCGTTCATTTATATAGTATCATGACCTAAATTTACTTTTTAGGTCATGTAAAAGGTCGATAAGGCCAAAATACTAAAATCATACTACTTTTACATTAAGTTAAAAACCCTAATCAAGTTGAAATGAGACATCAATCCCCTCCAAAGGATACGTTAGCCCCTTTTAGGGCAAATGTAGCATCCTGGAGCAAAACGTTAGCCCTCCTTGGGCTCCTCCATCATGCCACACGTGCAAATACCGCCCAATCTGCCTCCCAAGACGTCCAATAGGCTCGATGACGTCATGGTCATTATGGGTGACGTCCCAAGCCTTCCAAGGCCAACGTTCCACAGAAAGAGGGTCAATCCCCCTAGGTCAAGCTCTGCCAAAGTGCCTCTGGTGGAACGTCCTTTTCTTCTCTAGTGCAAAGCCCCTGATCCATCCCTGTCCTGTCTCTCCCCCCCGATGGGGTCTCAGCATCCACATGGTGGGCTCTTCAGCCCCATGGAGGTCCGAACTGATCATCTCCCCATGTGTACCGGTCCAAATGGCACTTGTCCATCGAGCATGGTCCTGCACATCAAAGGCTACGCCCTCCATGGGCTCATCAGTCACAGGGATCATAGCAATGCCAATCTCATCTCATCATCAATATTATTAAACATGTGCATAAAATCCCTAATACATCAGTTAACAGCTCAAAGACGTTACACAAGCCTACAATACAAGTCTGGAGGAAAATACAAGGCGTCCTATTAGGCTAGTGTCCACTGGAAAAGGAAAGTTCCCGGAAGAGACCTCATCTAAGTCATGTAAGTGGGTGATATGGTCAAGGGATGTCCAAGCATCTGGGTGAAATGAGGGCCAAGGATGCAAGAAACGTTACCTGTGGGTGCCTTTGTAGAAGGCGAGTTGTACCTATCCTGGATGCAATTTTTTCCAAGCCCATTCTTGCCTTTTATTCTTATTCTTTTTTATTCTTATGTTCAAGAGCTAAACAAGGGACACTACCCTGGCTTGGTGACTAGTGGTGACAGCGTTACCCACAAGTACTTTCACAGAAATGAGAAGGTTGGCTCGTGATGAGACCCTCTTTCCCTTGGCCATGCAACTAAGAGTCACTGCCTTAGCGTGGTAACCAGCTGGTGGCAATGTCATACTGCTAGGTACCCATGGACCTAATAGGCTAGCTCGTGATGAGACCCCCTATCCTCTGGCTAGGTCTTGTTTTATTACTTTTTTGGGTCCCTCTTGTTTCTTGTTGAGAAGCCTTTTATTGCTTTCTCGGGGATCCCTGGGCCAAGCATCTCGAGGTTTTATTCTTAGGCTTTTATGTTTTACCAACTTGCTTTTACCTTCTGGGCCTTTAGCCCCTTCTTCCCACGAGGTAAGGTGCAGCCCTGAAAATAGGTCAACCCAGTGCCCAGACAAGTGGAATGGGATAAGCGAGCGGGAAGCAAGATGAAAAGGTGGTGATGTGAAGGGAGCGGGCGATGGATTTTCAGAAATCCCCCCAGTGGCAAACCAAAAACCTACAGACACAGGCTTGCTAGGGCATCCTGTCAATCCCCCCAGACATGGTCAAGTGGGCAAGTGTAAGATCCAAGCAGTCGTTAGAAATAAAAGGAATCAGATGCATATATTCAAGGTTTTGATGATCAAAGTGACACATACCATGATACCTGGACTAATTACCTCTTGGAGCAAGAACCATCTCTGACACAGGACCAAGCCGATGGTGGTGGATGTTGTTGTTGCTGACAAGATAAAGATGCTAGAAGAAAAAAAAGGTGGGCCCTCCAAGGCCATGCTAAAGTCAATCCTTCTCTCAGTACTCCATGTCTAGGACCTGTGGGCCTCGAGACATGATCTCCTAGTTATCCCTAAAAGTGGGGGATAACAGTTCCTTTTTCCACAATTTGGATTTTTACTTCTGAAGACTTTGATGCTTCTTTTCTGATAAGTTGCTCTAATTTGCTTTCTAGAGATTTCTTATCATCTTTAAGCTTCTTGATTTGTGTCAGTAGGTTTTGATTATGATTCTTTGAGCGTGTAAGCTTTTCATTTTCTAATTGTTCAACTTCTTCCGTGTCTTGATTATCTGCCTTCTCTTTTAGTCATTTGATTTGTTCTAACAATATTTTATTAAGGATCGTTAAGAGTGAACTTTCTTCCTCTTTTTCTAATAATTTTTTTCCGAGATCTTGATTCTCTTGTTCCAACTTCTGAACGCATGGTTTTGTATCCTTTGACTTCTTGATACGAGTAAGTAGTAGTTTTTTACTGTGCTCTTTTAGGCAAGAAAATTCTTCGTTTTTATCTATAATAACTTTGTCATATTCTTTTTGTATATTTGATACTGACCATCGGTTTTCCTGAAGGAAAACATTTGAGATGTCTTTCAGGTCTTTTGATGAAGGTACTATTGAATCTGACTTCATAGTAATGTCTTGAAATGTCATCATCTTCTTCTTATAAGGAAATGTCACAAACTTTTTCTCCATATTTAAGATGAAGGTACCTAGTTTGTTAAACCAAGGTAACCCAAGAATTATGTCAATCTCTTCTTTATACATAGTTGTAACATTGAATTGAGATATATATTCATACTCATCAATTATCACTTGTAACTCCTTAATTTAATATTGTTGTTTCTTGTGAAAAATATCTTCCTTTTCAATTATATTCGGCTCTGGAATTAATAATTGATTTGCCAAATTGATATTAATGTAATTCTCATCCTAAGTCATGCTGATAGCAATGTTAATCTCTTTTCCTTGAATACTCCCTTTTAATGTAAATAATCCCCAACACGAAGCTAACTAACCTTCATAAAAAAATCTTCCTTTTTCAGTATTACTTGGATCCATTTTGCTTTCGTCGATAATTTACGATAAATAATATCTTGCGTAGCCTTTTTTTATAATATCAATTACCTTTTGTTCTCCTTATAACCTTATACTTTACTCCTTATAATTCTTTTGATAGAATTCAAAAATATATGTTGATCTTGAATATATATATATATATATATATATATAATTTAATTTAGGCTCTTAAATACCTTTTTACTCAAATGTTTAAAAAGGATCACCTTAATATATAAGTTTACTTCTCCTTGATTCCACTATACAACCTTTTTGGGTTTAACTACTTTATTTAAATAGAATTTTATGCCTTGTATGTTGCACTATTAGTTACTTAGGGTTTTATATAAGGATAACACTTCCAATTAACTTAATGGTCGACTACTCTTTTCTTGGTCTGAACCAATCCTTATTAACTAATCTGATTTAACCTTTAAATGTTGTCTTTCTTGAATTTTTAACCTTTAAATGACAGGGTTGACTGGTCGCAACTCTGCATTAACGAATCTCAACATTCTAACCCCCGGCTTCGGGCTAGATAATATCCTCGACCCCTCTGCGTTCACCAACAATAACGATATCCGTTGCAAGGAGGTGGAGCCGAACCCACAGACGAACCCAATCGACCTACCACCCTATAGGAGCACTCACTCCTTCAACAATGTCCCAGGCCCCTGACCTTGAAGTGCTATGAATAGACATCGAGAGGAGAGGAAGAACTATCCTCCAGAACCTTCCATGCAATAAAAGACCACATGCAGAAGAGAATAAATGTAGGGGGCGATTCATATAACATTTTGTCGCCATCCCAATGCTTCGAGCCATGAGCGCACGAGTTGGCTTCGCCCATGTATGCGACCACACTTGTTCATAGAGGCCAATGCTATGTGTAAAAGCTTGAAAGTCATGGGAGGGGCATCTGGATATACCCTCGACAATAGCAACTAATGCTTCTATGGTAGTAGTCGTGATTCCATAGAGATTTAATCCATGTACTAAATTTTATTTGCGGGTTTTAATGACTCGATGAGGCCTGCAGAATAATTTTTTTCCCATAGTAGCGGCTAGACATCCCGACACTATTGCTCACCTGCACGCCCAATTTGGTGGTTAACTGATGAATTCTCTAATGGCAACCTGTCTCTACGCTGGTACCAAATGGGACGACCTGCTTATTGACAATTTGATTCGGCCCACTTAACGGCGGTTCCCTAACTGGTGGCTCGATGGGGAAGACTACACGAATTCCAAATATTGATGATAAATGTTCTCTATCTTTGTTTTTCCAGTAAGCTATCCACAATTGAAATTCTCCCCCTAGTTACTTGGCTATCGTTCTTTGTGATTGTCACGATCACTCTTCTTTACTATGCAACAGAATTTTTTTTTATGAGTCGAGTATATGGCAACGGAATTACTTTCAATAGAATTTTGAAAATGGCCAAGGGCCTAGATTTTTTTTGGTCAAAGACCCAAAGTTCTTAGAATCCTGGAACTTTGAGTGGCCAAAGACCAATGGTTTTGTTGCCAAAGGCAACGAAATTCGACTAAAACAGTGTTGCCAACATCATGATAATATTGACAACATCACAATACTATCACCATTTTGAGGGTCGGCAATATTATCGCCCGAAAAAATCGTGATACTTTTAACCAGTGATAATTTTGCGATATTTTCGAAAATAGCGCAATAATATCATGACACGAACGAAAATGGCGTCGGCCCACAAACAGTCACGAAATTAAAGCAGAAAATTAGGTTTTTAATTGTCATTTTTCAAAGAGACAGTGGGGTTTGGAGAGCGAAGGAGCAAGAGGCAATTTTTCCTTCATCCAAGGACGAGGAAGAGCGGGTTTTCTTCTTCCATCGCCTTTTCATTGTGGAGTGGGGATTGATTCCCCTCAACCATGGGCGAATTTGCAGGTATGGGAAACAATTTCGACCCTTTTATTTGGTTTTTTTAAAGATTTTTGCTAGGTTTCCCTCAACCCATTAGTTTTCCCTCATCTTGCCAGGCAGAGGTTGTTTTTATCAGTTATTATGGAGAGGGGATTGATTCCCATAGGATGTTAGTGAATTTTGAAGGTATGTACTATGTATAACAATTTCTAACCCTTTTTTTTCATTTTTTCATTTTTTCAAATTTGTGATAGATTTTGCAAAGTGTATCAATTTTCCCCCATTTTGTTGAGTTTTAGTGGACTGTGGGAAATATACAATGTAGGTAGAATATAAAAAAAAAATGTATTTTGATTCTTAAATGGTGATTTTAATTTTTTTCAATTTTTTTTGTGCCCTAGGTTTGATCATTACCTTGAAGATTCAAAATGCCAAGAAAATTGGATGTTATGTGGGAATATGGTGAACTCAAGGGAGGGTTTAATAGACAAACAATGAATTGCAAGTTGTGTGGGATCAGAATGATAGGGGGACTCAACCGGCTGAAATACCACCTTGCAAAAATTATGGGACATGAAGTGGATATTTGCCCAAATTCAACCTTCGAAATCATGCATATTGCCAACAAAGCATGATATGGGTATAGTCAGAGAACACAGGGAAGCTATGAAAGCTCAATTTGGAAGGGGAGGAGGTGGAAGATCCGAGGAAGGAGGAACTAGAAGTGACATTATTTCTTCGGCCTCAGCCGCCTCACCTTCTACCTCATCTTTTTTTGTTCCTAGAACCACACCTGGTGCACAACCTTTTATCGGATCAATTGTAAAAATAAAGGAGAAGCAAGAGGTTGATAAGATTGTGGGTAAGTGTTTCTTATGTAGTGACATTCCTTTTAACATTGCCAAGAACAAGCCATTCAGTCAGCCTATGAGGAGTTGAGAGGGCCTATCCTTCAAAATGAAAAGGTCAATTGCACTAGTAGATTGGAGGAGCTTAAAGCATCGTGGGAAATCATTGGATGCACTGTGATGTCAAATGATTGGATGAACCAGAAGGGAAGGACACTTCTTGGTTAATTGTCTCAAAAGGACAATGTTTGTTAAATCTATTGATGCATCTGCATATGTTAAAGATGCATTATTATTATGTGACTTGTTGGACAAGTTCATTAAAGAGGTGGGTCCACAACATGTTGTCCAAGTCATAACGAACAACGTTGCTAACTATGTTGTTGCAGGTAGAATGCTTATGCAAAGGTATCCTACCTTGTTTTGGACTCCTTGTGTTGCACATTGTATAGATTTGATTTTAGAGGATATGGGAAAAATTCCTTATATCAAGGATGTTATCCCCTATCCTAGAGATGACTAAGGAGATCATGTCTCGAGGCCCACAGGTCCCAGACATGGAGTGTTGAGAGTCGAATGACTTGAGCATGGCCCCGGAAGGCCCATCTTTTATTCAGTGCAGCCCATCTATCAGCAGCAGCAGCAGTATCCATCCCACCAGCCTGGTCCTAAAGTAGCAGTAAGTCTTGCTCCATGAGGTAATGAGTCCGGGTATCATGGTATGTGTCACTGTGATTATTGAAGCACTTGAATATGTTGTACTGAATTCTCCTTCATTTCATAACATTTGCTTGGAAATTATGCTCTTTAACTTGCTCATACCTGAGAGGGTGACATGACACCCTAGCAAGTTGATCTCCCTTTAGGATGGGTTGCCATTAGGTGGGTCTATGAAAGGTCATCGTCCACCCCCTCCATACTTACCACTTTCCATCCTTACTCCTCTCATTTTCCCCCCTACCTTTGTTCGGGCATTGGGTTTGCCACACTAGGAAGGGTTGTACCTTGCCTTGTGGGAAGAAGGGGCTAAAGGCCCAGAGGGTAAAAGTAGTT
>ML837185.1:25852-40779 GCA_009831015.1 Picea engelmannii | reverse complement strand
GACCAAAAATACTTGTGTTCATTTCATGTATGCTAGTGTTTAGAAGAACATTATTTCAGCTGTAAAGATCTCTAGGTGTGTTACATAATTAATGGTATGCATGTGCTAACATCTTTGTGACAATAACTACATGCTAGAGCACCTAAAAGGCCTATGTAACCGTAACAAAACAACAAAGAAGTTCCTGAACAGTTTGCTGTTATAAAATAGCAGCAAACCCTTGTTTGACAATTGAAACTTAGAGCCAACTTGAGGTCAAAGACATACCTAGTTGGCAGCTTGTTAGGACCTGGAAAATCTTCACTGACATCTCATTATGATATTATGGAGTTGACATAACTTAGTGAGCACTTGTGCCAAGGAGATTGGGAGGAAAAATTTCAGCAAGAAAATTCTTCACTTTGGAAAATCTAAACTAGGGTTTCTGGACATTTTGTTTTCTGATTTTCTGCTGAGGAAGGACAACTGCACGCGTGGTACAAACATGTTGTACAGTCTGGACGATCGATGTCAACAGTCCGTACAATTCGTATGACCGACGTCAGTAGGCTGAACAGTTTTCAGTCAGCTAGGGTTTGTACTAGGTTTGCAAGTTGGAAGATTTTCGAGATTTTGCTGAGCTTGTAATTTGTTGGGAGGACTGTTTTTGTCCTCGGAAATTCTCAATCAGAAAATTTACAGAACATATATTTTTGTGTCTCTTGTGCATGGATGTTTTTCTCTCTGATCCTTATGTTTTTTTTTGTAATTTTCTGTCATAATTTCAGTGTAAAATTATTCAGTGATAACATGCCTAGTTTACTGTTTGAAGTCACTTGGAAGTAATTTTCAGATCTGAAATTGAATGCATTGAATTGCCATCTGAAAATTTGACAATTAGATGCAGAGGCATAAAGTGGCAAAACACTGACAATGATCAAGGCTACTAGCAACAATTGGTGCTGACATAAAAGTGTTGGAAGCAAACGTCACATTGACAAGAAGTGCCATCAACATGAGACAACTTTTGAATACGAGTCTCGACAAAAACCAACTTGATTAGGTACCCATTTACAATCCAAGAAAGCATTATACAATATCCCCTAGTAATGTTGAATTGGGTTTAAATAAAAGATGATCAACATGAGAACATGAACTTGGCCACGACAAGGTGCAAAAGAATGCTTGAAGTAGAGTCCATAAAAAAAATTAGGCTCTAAGAAACCAAAAAATGCTTCCCACAAATTGATGATGCATACAAGGGTTTCCATTAGTGAGCATAGGCACAAGTGGTTAAGAATGGAAGAAAAAATCCAGAAAGATGTAAAGGAACAATGTTTGAAAGATGGCATAGTATATGACATAGTGCATGTTGAAGTGAAAAAAGATTTGGCTTTGATGCACAAAATGGAAAATCTATCATTGATCAACATAAGTGCTCTACTCATGCAAGCCAAAGAACAAGGAATGGGAACCATCCTAAGTCATCAGGTGAAGAGATTGCATAATAACAATCAACTACAACAAATGGTGACGAAGTCCATATTGTTAATTTTTCTTAACATAGCACCCAACCATTAATTATGAGCAAAACACATTCACTGAATAATAGTACAACTAGGTTATTAACGATAAATTCAGCGGAAGCAAATAAAATGGAATCTGAAACACATTGCACAAAGAGTTTTGGGTAAATAACCCCTGGAAAAAACCCTGAAGGGAAAACCAGATCTGTGAGATATATTATTATTATTCTAGGCTCCCGTCCTAGGAAAATGGCCCACCCGCAGAATACAAAAACAATAGATAGCCAGCCCTACAAACCTCAAGATCAGTCCTTTGATATTGTTGGTTGGATGCTATCTCCCTCGCTGCCCCTTTGCTCCTATCCTCGACCCCTACCCTCCACACTTGGATGAATGTTCTTCTCCACTCAATCAATGAGAGCTCACTCTCTCACTGTGTGTATATGACGTGTGTCATCCTCTCACGTAGACTGTCTTTTATAACTTTCAGTTTACCCTAAGTCGAAAACCCTAGATCTCCTAAAGTGATCAATGATCGAGATCTAATCTCACGTGCACTTTAGATCTAATGACTAGGACTTAATTTAATTATTAAGGTCAAATACTTAGGCATTTAATTAAATTAAACTCAATTTATTACAAACGTACATTCACTTACATAAAGTGAAACTCTTAAGCTTCTAAGAGGCATTTAGGACAACTCCCACGTGTTGATACAAACCTACGTGGAAGTACTTGTCTGATGCTACCAAAAACATCAACATTCCCTCTTAGCGAGAAAGGTACTTCTACCACCCGAAGGTGGTTCTATCTTCGCTATCAGATTTTCTGCCATGCCTGCTCTCCAATCCACTTGATTGACTACTCTTTTTGACACGAAACCTGTCCCTGCCATCTCGCTTGAACCCGTCTGCGGAGACTTCCCTTTGATCATGCTCTTAGAAGCCTCCTGCTCCTGAGCATCTTGCATGGTCATCTCGTACCACGACTTCTTTTGGACAGAATTGAAAGGCTGCTCCTTCCCACCTGAACTTGAAGGCTGACTCCCTCTGAGCTGCTCAACCTTTGAAGCTACCCGCTCTTTGTTCTTTGCCACTATGCTGCTTGCCATGGCTCGCATACGTTGTCCCTTTAGCCTATACAAGTTGCTCTCTCTAACTCCAAGAACAACTGCTGTGTCTGAGCTAGATCCCCTGGGCTTGATCAATGCCTATCCATCCTGGAATGCTACGTCAAATCCCTTCTTCTCAATCGCTAAGACTGAGAGCGCGCTCCTCCTGAGTTCTGGCACCCATAACACATTCGTCACTCTCAACACGCCTCCTGACTCCATTCAAAATGGCACTATCCCAGATCCCTTTATTGCATGCTTGGTGCCCATACTAAGTTCCACATGCATGTTGGAGTCAAACTCTTTGAAGCTCTCGAATAATTCTTGTGCTCCTGTCATATGACATGTGGCCCTACTATCTATTATCCATGCACCAACTGATATGGTGCCCAAGGAATTATGGGAAACAAGTAAGAACTCTATATGTTCAAACTTCTTGGCAAACTCATCCATTTGAGCCCTTGTCGATGCAGCTAGATCTGGTTGCGTCCCGTTTCCGCCCTTCTTCCTCTCCGGACACTGTGAAGCATACCGGACACTGTGAAGCATAGTGTCCCTTCTTATGACAGTGAAAACACTTGACCTTACTTATGTCCTTCCCTGTGCTAGCTTGTGAAGACGAATCTGCACTTATGTTCACCCTGACCTTCCCCTTGCCCTTTCTTGCCTGACTGGCAAGTGCAAGGTTCTCCACATAACCATCCTCTCGCGGGCCTCCCAGAGCCTCTCGACGAGTCTCCCCCTGAATGCAATCATCCCATAATCGCCCGAAGTCTTGTAGCTTCTCTTGAGCACATATGCCTTCAATGAACGAAGTCCAAGGCTTGGTGAAACCGTTCAAGGCCACCCTCACTAGCTGATCATGAACCTGAGTGATCCTGGTGAGATAACTGGTCACTGAATTAGTCTTGGACATCTTGGTGTTCCTGAGTTGGTCTCTCAATACCATCTTCTGATTCTCGTTCTTACTCTGAAATAGATTTGTCAGAGTCGAGAACATCGCATTGGCTGAATTTTTCTGAAATAGATGAGGAATAAGATGATCCCTCATTGAATCTTAAGATCATCCACATTGCCTTGGCCTCTCTTGCCTCATGCTTGGCCCGCTTTGCAGGATCTGTCGGCGCGGTCACTACGGTCTTTGCATGATTCCACAGTCCTTGCTCCATTAGGAGAAACATGATCTGCGCTTTCCACGAAAGAAAGTTAGAGGCACCCTCCAATCGGTCCTCATATGTCAACCTGGCCGCTGCCATATCTAAGATCTGATCTCAAAAGCACTGAAAAATGTGCTTAGTCCCTTAGGCATGAAAATCGAAAATTTTTCTGGTTGCCTGGATCCTTGCTCGAGACCTGCTGCCAACTGCCTGGACTCATTTACCGCAGCCTGGACCCCTGCCCGAGGCTTCCCGGGGCTGCCTGCAACCTTTTGTTGTTGTTCGATGACTTCTGCAACTGCCCAAACCTTTCTAGGTGTTGCTCGACAATTTTCTGGGTTGCCTGTTGCTCTTCTGGGCCTGCTCGAGGCTGCCTTGGCCCTGTTTTGGTG
Source organism: Picea engelmannii (assembly GCA_009831015.1). Taxonomy (NCBI): domain Eukaryota; kingdom Viridiplantae; phylum Streptophyta; class Pinopsida; order Pinales; family Pinaceae; genus Picea; species Picea engelmannii. Next base: position 36,614 of record ML837185.1, on the reverse strand, counting down.
GCTGCTGCGGTCTGGTAAACTGTCCATAGCTCTGGTGACTCTCTTTACCTCTGTTGTGCGAGTGGCTTGGCCGACTGGCTACTGGCGGCGACCAGTTCCTTGGTCCAGCCGATAGTTGGTTGTGACTTAGTGGTTGTGCTGGCGCTGCTGCTGTAGTGACGACTACCAGCTGCGGCCCACGACCCCGCGCCCACCTTTCTCCGCCCTTCCTCCTGCTGCCCATCCTTTTCTTCTGCATGTTAAATTTGGCAGCATCGATAGTCATTCTCCAATGAGAGGCCATATGGGCCACCCTGAGGCTAGCCAGGGAGATTTGGAGAATCAACTAGTCTTGTGAGGTATTGACAAAAGCTAGGGGGAACGTACAACCTCAGTGAGTCAAACCAAAAGTCAGGACGAATGAGATGCTACGAGATGCCAAGGCAAAGGTAGAAGCCTTGTAAGTCTAAGACAAAAGTCAAGATGTAAGTCTAATGCAAAAGTCAGGGGGAACATACAACCTCTGTGAGCATAGACAGTCTAGTGCAACAGTCAGGGGGAACGTACAACCTCTGTGAGCATAGACAGACTAGTGCAAAAGATAGGGGGAACGTACAACTTCTGTGAGCCTAGTCAAGCCTAGTGAGCCATGAGCAAAAATCAAGGCAACTAGCAAAAGTTAGGTCAAACATAAAATTCCTATGAGCTAGAAACAAACAATCTTCCTGATATTGCAAATGATGTAAATGTATTGATCTAGTGCGTTGGCATGTGTAACACCATCCACCATGAAGAAATTCAAATTTCCATGTAAAGAGTCGAGTTGTAAAAGTCAAAATTGCATGTCTAGGTCAAAGTCAAAGTTGTCAAGTTTTTGCTGCATGTTGCATGTTGCATATTGCATGCATGTCTAGTTGCATGTTGCATGCATGACAATGCATGTCATGTGCATGCTGAGTAGTTCACATGCATGTCCAGTCAAGGTCGAGTCAATTGTTGAGTTGGCATAACATGCAGTGCCATGTCAAGGACGAGTTGTAATTGAAGTGTAAAGTCAAGTTCTAAATTTGAACTCAAGTGTAAAGCTGAGTGATGACAAGCATGCATTCAAGCTTCTAATTCTAATTCGAGCCCTCTCCTTCACCTCTCCATTCCTATATATAAAGAGGCCGACCCTCATTCTACACACATCGTATTGCAACGTGTGGGTAAGTTGTGAGTGACTACGTTGCAGTCTAAGGGTGCCAGCGCATCAGTCCAGCAAAGAGCCTGTATATCAGTCCAGAAAAGAGGCTTATAACTTTCCATAACAACAACTAATATCAATCCACATGAAGCTGCTATAACAGTCCATATAGGCAGCGAATATCAGTACACAGGAGGCTGCTATAACAGTCCACAACAGGGCACAGTATCAGTGCATTTTAGGGCTGTGTATCAGTCCAATAACAGGCAGCAGTATCAGTCCATTAAGGGGCAACATATCAGTCCAAGAAGGCAACGAGTTACACCTTCAATGCTGGTCTATAACAGGGGCTTATATCAACATAGTCTCTGAGTAGTCTACAGTCAGGTTAGAGTCATTGGCAAGCTCTTTAAGAGCAGAGTTTTCATGGTGGATATTTTGTAAGTGGTCATACATTATCTTTGCAATAAAGGATGTTTGTTTGCTGGGGTTTTTCTCCCTGTATAGGGTTTCCCCAGGGTATGTATGGTGTGAAAATGCATGTTGGTTATTCTCTATGGTTTTTACTGTTCAGTTTTGATTATGCATCAAGAATCTAAGTTAAAAGTATAGTAAGAATTCAAAGAAGTACTTACAGTATTAAATCAAGCTCATAATTTAACACTGCAAGCCCAGCCTACACCTGCGCTCTGTCCACCATGGTCAGGTGCTCTGCCAGCTCCCGCAACTCATGCGCACCTCCTTGCCGGCTCTCGCACTTCAGCTCACCATGCGGACAATCCTCTGTGGCTGTTCCAAGACTGTATGCAGGTCCTTTAGCAACTCACTTTCTCTAGCTCACGACTAGTTTCCCAACAACTTGATCTTCAGCCAAACAGTTACTCGTGGATGGATTTCAGCGCAACAACTCGATCGGTACGTCGTACGACTAGTATGGCGGTTGTTCGATTGTTGTACGGCTGTCGTACGCTGTACGGTTTCCCTTTTTAAAATAAATTTACCCTCCCTGCAGACTTGAAAATTTAAATTTCCTTGCTGTAGAAAATCATGATCTTTGTGCAACTTGGCTTCCTTCAGAGTCTTGGCTTTCATGCCATGTTAATTTCTCTTAACCTAGCACCTGACCATCAATTCTGAGCAAAACACATTTATTGAATAATAGTACAACTAGGTTATTAACGATAAATATAGCGGAAGCAAATAAAATGGAAACCAAAACACATTGCACAAAGATTTTTTGGTAAATAACCCCTGAAAAAAACCTCGAAGGGAAAACTAGATCTATGAGATTTATTATTATTATTCTGGGTTCTCGTCCTGGGAAAATGGTCCACCCGAGGAATACAAAAACAGCAGATAGCCAAGCCCTACAAACCTCAAGATCAATGCTTCGATCTTGCTGGTTGGCTGTTATCTCCCTTGCTGCCCCTAAGCTCCTATCCTCGGTCCCTGCCCTCCACACTTGGATGAATGTTCTTCTCCACCCAGTCAATGAGAGCTCAGTCTCTCACTTTGTCTGATGTGTGTCATCCTCTCACATAGACTGTCTTTTATAACCTTGAGTTTACCCTAAGTCCAAAACCCTAGATCTCCTAAAGTGATCAACGACTGAGATCTAATATCACGTTCACTTTAGATTTAACGTCTATGACTTAATTTAATTACTAATGCCAAATACTTAGGCATTTAATTAAATTAAACTCACTTTATTAAAAAAGTACATTCACTTACATAAATTGAATCTTCTAAGATTCTAAGAGGCATTTAGGACGACTCCCATGTGTTGACACAGATGTTGTTGATTGCAGCTTCATGAGACATCCTCCAGATCGTTCTCCTCTGGACTAAGTTGAGACATCTGTGTGAGGAAGCCCAAGTGTTGGGTGTGCCCATGTGATGTGTGGTCTCTTGCTTTGTACTCCTCTGGACCTAGTTGAGTCATCTTGAGATGGTCTCCTGCCTTGTACTCCTATGGACTCAGTTGAGTTGGATTGAGATCGTACTCCAGATGATACTCTTGTGGACTCAGTTGAGTGATCTGTTGAGTAGGATGTCCCTGTGGCTAAGCACAGGTGGACGTGTCCCTAGTGGCTGACCACTAGTGGTTGTGTGAGATCCTTACTATATTGTTTGAGAGTAAGATTTACTTGTAACCCTAATTTGTGATGTAAACGGTACAAGTCGGCCCCACCATATGTAAGATAATTAATATTGTGTAATGATTAATTATATTATTGAGTTATTGAGGTCGGCCCTATTGTGCCAATAGACACACCTTTTGTTGTGTCAGTTGTTGTATAAATAAAGGTGAATCCCCATTGAGGATTACACACTCTCACTTGTCATTTGGAAATTTCAACAAGTGCATGTACGGCTAAAGTGCTCATCTTTCTAGGGCGCAAGTTTCTACGTTTTGGTAAGCACCCTCTTGTGTGCTAGGTCTATGGTGTGGGGGATCTTCTCTTGAGAATATAGCAAAGGATTGCTGGGTTTTTCCCCTTGTTTGAGAAGGGTTTTCCCAGGATACTTCTTGTGTTCTTGTGCATGGTTATTCTTCTTGTGATCTTGGTTATTGCAGCAGTTGTGTATGGTGTTGCTGCATTTGTTTATGGTTCAAGTACATACTAAATGAAAGTACCTGTCCGATGCTACCAAAAACATCAACACATATCGTGTCAAATGGATTGCCAGTCCTAATGGAGTTTGTGAAACCTTGCAAAGAACTAGAATCAACAAAAGCATACTGAATGCCAAATTGGATGTCATCACAAAAAGACATGCCCACAAATGGATCACCAATTCTGATAGAGTCTATGAAACCTTGAAAAGAAGTAGAACCCACAGAAGCATATTGAATGCCAAACTGGATGGTGTCACAAAAATACATGTTAACGGGTCTACATAGTACAAGTATCTTGTTTGTTATTCAACTTGGCTTTCTTCAAGGCATCCAAAGGTGCAATTTCTGATCCCAAAGTGATCTTTAACAGCTCCATTCTTCTCAATATATCTTCCTTGTAAGACTAACATGAAAAATAGTTAGCACTGGATAAGTGGGTTACATTCATATTAGTCATAATTAAGAACATAAGGAAAATGGCTATAAAACCAAAAATTGGTTGCACCATTGGAAATTTCGTGATAAATAACAGCCTTTTGAAAAAATGACACTCAAAAAGGTGCTAGGATGCTTAAGCTATGCTTCATAGAAGTTGCAAAAATGAGGATTATATGGGGGTTTATGAGAAAATAGAAAGACAACAAGCTCAAACTGTAAAATTTCTAGAAACTAACCACTCTAGTGCATAGAGAACAAAATATTAGGCCAAAAAAAAATTGCATCAAAATTGGACTCAGAATTGTAGAGCTATACCCTTTTGAAAATCAGTGTCAAAAACCAAAAATGCCAATGGATGGGGGTTTAACCAAAAGAGACACGTGGTAGTGTGAGAGTGTGCTATGTGACATGTTGATTGGATTATTGATGTGGAAAAAGGTTGACATGACATTGCTGACAAACTGACATGTGGCAGGTGATGTGGCATGTTGATGATGTGCCAGTCTTTGAGGGTGCTACATGGCAGTGCAATGTGTCACTGTGTGGAGGTGTCAGGAGGTGATAAGCCCATGTGGTGGTGGGTCCACAACGAGGTGTCAATCTCACACGTTGATGTGGTTGTCCCATTTGGCAAGGTTGTTTGATTGGCATTTTGTGGTTGGTTGATCCACATGTCAAAGAAAGCTAATTGAAAGAGACGTTAGAAAGGAGGGCTTGTACGTTAGTTGAATGGTGGCTTTATTATAGGGGAAGGCCCCATATACAAAGCATTGCAGGTGTTATGTGGTGGTGGAGGGCCCAAGGAGGGGGCTATTACCGAGGTGGCAACTCCAAGGAGGTGGGCAACAACTATGAGATAATGGCTCTTATGAGGGAGGTGGGCTCTCCAAGGAGAGGGTGATGCCTTCCACAACACAAAGAAAAATGCCCGTGAAGGTAAGGATGCTAGTAGCAACACACAAGGATGATGAGAGGCACAACCATCGAAGGATGATCATTGGGAAGGGAAACCAGCCATGGACCACACAATGAGGATATTCAAGGTGTCTTGGGCCACAAAGCAACCAATTTGAAAAGAAATGGCAGAATGTAAGAAACAAATAATGAAAGTGTAACCTAATTGTGGGTAGATAGTCAGCATTCTTGTACAGTATCCTATTAAATGCTGGATGGCCAGGCTCCTCTGCAAGTAAGAGAAATTCCGAGGAGAACACTTCAAGAACATATCCAAATTCGTCAAAAAGTATTTTCATGCAGTTTAGATTCTGCTACATTCTTGTTTCTTTACTCAAATGTGGAGACCAACCCGCTCCTTCCTGGGACAAGGAATTATTCCAGTTCCACAATGCATACAACCTGGAGGAGTGTAATGATTATGCTAATTATCAAAGAATGTGCTCATTTAAATTCCAGTCTCAGGGATGGTATTCAGTGGTTTATATGCTTTCATCAGTGTACTGGTACTTATCTATAAGAGTTTGTTTCAATTTCTTAGTGTTGATGACTCTTGATAGGTTAGTGAAGAAATATATCTTTGAAATATTTTGTTTCCAATGCTCTCTTTATGTTAAAATTATCATGCAAGATCAGGTTGAGTTTATAGTACCGTTTTCTTTAGCTTTGGTTAATCTATGGTTGACATTACTGCATTGTTGCATTTGTTGATGAGAATATTGGTTAATTGTTGAATATTTGATTGATCATGCTTTGTTCTTATTCATAGAATTTAGCATTCTTTATAATAAAAACTTAATCTAATCATAATTAAGATGAGAAAAAACTCAAATATGTTTTTTGTTTTACAGATGGATTAAAATTAAAAGTGGCATCCTGAGCTGTCAAATGAAACAAAGATTTTCTTATTATTCAAAAGGTTATGACTACATGAGATCTGCATTAAATGCATGGTGGGATGCTGGGGGACCTGATTGCCATTACAGCTCTAAGTCCTTGCATTCTTTAATTTGCAAGATGACCGCTCGTGACTGGACTATTATATATGAAGCTTTTCCAGTAATTTTCTCAGAGCGTGCTGATCGTCTTGCGGGGGTTCTTTTGGCAGAGTTTGGAAGTGCAGCTGCATGTAACGTGGACACATGCTTTTCTAAGAAAGGCAAATCTCTCCAACCTCATTGGTCGTGCATGAAAGACTTGAGTACTTCCAAAGGGATGTCTCTATCAAGTACATCAGCCACATCTCACCTTGGTTCAGATGGATCTTATACACGTATGATTGAACCACAGGATGGTTTAGTGGGCAAGGAGATGTGGCAGTTGGTTTTATCATCATGGAAGCGATATAAACATTGGCTTACCCTTGTCTCTGCTCACTGCCAAGATTTAAACTATGAAGTCATGGTTGAGAGAGCCAGGTTTGTTCAGTGGATCACTTTCCAGTGCTATCTTACTAGTTGCATCAGATTAGGTGGTTTTCGTACTTTAGTTGATCTTTTATTATCAAAATGCATTATTCCTTAAATGAGTTACCCTCATGTTGAGACTTTGGTTATCTTATCAACCAACATGGCATCTATGTTGAATTGAAAAGGTAGCACTTGTTTCAAGGGTGCAAATTAAACCACGAAGAATAAAGTGTGAGTTATTTCTTCAAACACTGTTTTGTTGAACACAATCTCTATTATTTGGAGGAGATTGTGTTATAAGAGTGCGTAAACATTGTAGAAGGTGAATGGGCAATTATGGTGAACCAGGGGTAATAATTGTAAACAATCTCTATTTTCCAGGTGACATTGTGTTATAAGAGTCTGCATATTTAGTACTAAACATTATAGTAGGTTAAGGGGCAATAGTGGTAAACGTAAGATGTTGTTACATCATACATGTTATGGAAGGTATCTCTCATGTTTGAAATCTTCCTAGGCGTGTGTTGGTAGTTCTTCCTAAAGATTCTTTGTCAAGAGGAAAATTTATTTGAGCAACAAAGAAAATCTGAAAGAGTGGATTAAAGTTGAGAATGCCAAAAAGCAATAATAACTCATAATGAACCAATTCTATCATTGTAGAAAATGTTGCAAGCGAAATCACATAAATTGAAATTATGTAGTATAGAAATGTGGGAAGAAGAAGAAAAACACCAACTTTCCCCTTTCCTGTTTCAGTTGAATAAACATGTAGTTTTTCTGTTTATGAGCCATGGTCAGCGTATTGACCAACATTTTCACTTACTAAAATGAAAGTTTAAATTCTAGAACTTTTTCAAAATTGACATGCATTTATTTTAGTTCCTAATCTACTCACACAACTTGTTTGGATTATCACACCAAATATATATACTTGCAGTTGGTCAGCTTCAAATCATCAGAGTATCTATTTCACCTAGCTGCACAGTGAACCGCAAGGATAACACTCTATTTGTAGGCATGATCTGACCTATGTAATCGATGTGTGAGTGCAGTTGGGCTGTTTTTATAGATTTCTCTCGCCAAACCAAGATGGCCTTGTGTGTAACATGGGTGTTTCAGATCTATGCATAATGTATGGTAGCTGAAATTAACTTACGTGCATTGTATATACCAAATCTGATAGTATAATGTAAACTTTTGCTACGAACTTGATAGTAGTTCATTAGTATATATTGTAGAGATGTTGATAAACAGTCATACCTATTCATAATATATGTATGCTTTTCGGGCCTGCAGTGTGTGCTTATATTGTGCATGGACAGATTTGTTCTTATATATGTGATATATGCAAGCTGCCTATGGCCTGAAGATAGTTCATCATGCTATAAATACATCTTTTATGTTACCTTGAGGGCTTGCTTTGAGAGGTATTGGAGCACCAATCCTGTCATTCGGTGGCATCCTGATTTGTTTATTTCTCTTTTGCTATGCCCTTTCAATTTTGTTTGAGTACTGCTCTCAACCCTCTCATTTTCTATTTTTTGTTGTCTTTCCTTATTCTTGTGCTCAACTGCAGCTCCTCTCTCCCTATGTTTTTCAATCCATTATTATTTTTTTTGTTTTTTTAAATGTTTATTCTAATTCTCCTTCTTTTCTTTTTACCACTACTTTGTAAGTTTGTTATCTTATCTATCACATTTCCACATTTTTCCCTTTGCCTCTAGCGGTATTCTCTCCATTGTTGTGATTGCCATCTTCCTTCCTTTGGTTGTCTGTCCTTCATCTGCTATTGCCATTTCTCAGACTCAAGCACTTGAATTTCCACTTGTTCAATTCACTTATATACAGTTTTGCCATTTCTCAGACTCAAGCACTTGAATTTCCACTTGTTCAATTCACTTATATACAGTTTTTCCTTGGTTGTAACTAGACCTAGGGTTTCTTTCTTTATGACATTCTCAGCATTATCTAGGAGATGTTTTTGCACTACCACATTGTACCCACACTTGTTGTATTCTTTAGTCCCATCGACCTACCTTTGTGGTCATTTGCTGGACATTAATAAAATTATCTTATCTTATCTTATCTTATCAAGTTCCCAAAGATGAACAGGATGGTGATGGCTCAATCTTAGATGATCAAGAACTAGTAGCTGCACCACTCGAGTCATATGCAGAGTTCCAGCAAGATGCAGGTGAAGATTTGAGTGCTCAGGAGTGTTCAGTGGTTCCTTCCATTACTGATGATGAAAAATCTCAAGAGGAAGAACCACAAGTCAGCCAAGTGGAAATTAGTCAACAAGAGACTTCATTCGTGCACAACCCAGTAGTGGTTCAAGAACAACTTGATCAGATGCCATTATAGCAGGAGGAGCCACTTTTGGTTCAACCAAAGGATGATGTCCCTTACACTTTGCCTATGATCCCGCAACCAAATCCTGTTCCTCAGGAGGATTCTTTAACTGATCAGGGCTTCGATATCAGGGTTTATCATGATCCAGTTGAGCTCAGAATGATGGAGGTATTTCAGCAAGTAGATTCTAAGAGTTTTGGTTCTCATGTGTTAGAATTAGGGAAAAATTGTAAAACAAAAAACTTTTAAAATTTCTGTTTACTAGATCAGCACATGTAAGAAACAGATTAAAATAAATCCTGAAGATAATAAAAAAATTCTGAGTGTAAAAACAAAACTCTAACTAACTTACCTCTTGATCAATGAAAGAAGTACCTATCACATGTGTGGATGTATACCTTAGAAATATGCTCAGACATTTGTTTAGGTTCATGGATCAAACCTCTAGGGTTTGATCTCTGTCAATGTGGACTATGGGACAGTTTTGCCAATGATGTAAGCCCTCAAAAGATGCTGTAGACAGCAAGAACAAACAACAGGACCTCCAAGTAGATAATAGAAATACCCACAGCAGATAGAACCCTCCACAGAAATAATAATAGGGCATAGGAATGAACTGGACATCAAGATAACAGACCCTCCACAAGCAGGACAGCAAACACTCAACTCAGAAAAAACTGGACAGCAAATTAGCAGACCCTCCACAAGCAGGACAACAAACCCTCAACTCAGAAAAACTGGACAGCAAGTGGAAATTCCCCCACAGGGACCTCAGCACACCACGCGGCAGCCAGAAGGAGAGGCCACGACCTACACACAGCAAGATGTCAGCCCAGAGAAGAGGTCGCGGAACCTAAAAGGCCGATCCGACACCCGAAAGGAAGCACTTCAGTTAGGTGGACAGGTCCGGTGTCTAACCCTGCATAGATGGACAGATCCGGCTGCCCAAGGGAGGCACCTCATCATCTCTTGCACCAACAAACAGTCAAGAAGAGCACCTAGCCAATACCAAGACCAAACAAAACTCAGATCTGAAGCTGATCCACCAACAGAAGAGGCCACATCAACACAAGAAGCAAAATACCGAGGTAGCCGCACCAAGGAGAGAGAGGAGTGAAATGTGTGTAGTGAAATGCAAGAGGGTAGGGTCTTATTTATAGTTAGGGAGAGGAGTTAGGGTAGATATAATAATAATTAAATATTCACATTTAATTAATATAAATATTAATTAATATGTCAATTAATATTAATATAAATTATAAAAACCCTAAACACATATAAAACTCAAATCTCATAAAATAAAACCCCAATCACATAAAGTAAAACCCCAATCACATAAAACAAGAGGGAAAACAAAACAACAAGGGGGTACTTGTTAGGACAAAGTCAAGGGGGGTTCCATAATGGCAAACCATGTTCACATGAGTCTCATAATGACCTATAAACTTTATCATCACTGCATAAGGGGGTACATCAACAATGTGGTCATGTCCATCTTCATAGGCACTCCTAGGTCTCATGATCCATCCCGAGAGAGAGGAAGAGGATCACACATCAACACATCTTGGTATTACACTAAGATCTACCTCGTCAAAGACCAGGTTGCCCCAGAACACATCTAGGGTCTTATCCACTAAGGTACAAGACCAAGGATCAACCCATGCATTAGGCAAGGGTTCCTTGGAACACATCCAGGGGCCCAAGAACACATCTAGGGACTTATATCAACCACCAAGGAACACATCCAAGGATCAATCCAAGCACTGAGCAAGGATTCCCTGGAACACATCCAGGGGCCCTAGACACATCTAGGGACTTATATCA
>ML837183.1:11148-23699 GCA_009831015.1 Picea engelmannii | reverse complement strand
ATATATAGGAGAAGATAACTTAGTTACTTGGATAGAAAATGATCCCAAGATATCTGGAATGCTAGTACTTGAACAACCATTCGTTAGCCAACTCATTCTTCTCGAAGATTCTCTTCTAGAAGGCTCGAGAACTTCATCTTTTTACTCTTTAAAAAGACGTTTGCACCCTGGCCTTTGTTACAGTGCGAACTATTCGCACCCTAGCTTAAGACAGCTTGCGAGAATCAGGCATTCTCACAGGCAAGCATATAGGCAGCCTGCGAACTCCTTGAAAAATATAGTTTCTGGAAGCAGACAGTTGCAACTTTTCTCAGGAAAGTATTCTTATTGAAGAGCTTGATTTTCCTATCATCATGACATCATCATAACATCATCACGATGACCAAAATTGTGGATAACATGAACCACGTAAATACTGTGTTATTCTGCTTTGTGCGATGTCTTGATGTGTTTATGTCCTTACTTTCTAAGTGCTTTGATATAGATAGATAGATCTGTTTATGCTTTGTGCTAATGATGTATATGGATGTAGATCTAACCTATGTGAATATGCTTAGTGCTTGAATCTGCTATATTTAATCTACCTCTTTATGATAAGTGCCAGATACATCAGATATGATTAAATGATGTGATGCTCAGTTTTATCCGCGCAGTAGATAGTGGTTAAATATTGATGAACTATCGGTGCTAAGTGTTTTGTTAAGTATTACAATCAAATATTTGTGTCCCAGCTAAGGTTGTAGACACCTGAGTTCTGCAACCACCCCTACCTCTACCTCGGGTGAGACTTCACCTGCTTCGCAAGTGTTTCTGAAAGGGTCAATAGTTAGGTTTTTGTTGGTGTGTTGTTGTAGCGTTGAACCATGGGTCTGTCCCTATGCCAACAAATGGTTCTGTTGCCCGGACCTGAAACTGTGATTACTAGGAACTAAGAAAGAAGAATCTTTGTGCAAAGATCTGAACTGAAACTATGGAAGATCTGTGCATAGATCTGTCACTCTAGTGTGTAGTATTCTACTTGATTTATAAAGCTCTAAAGAAAGAAGCTCGATCGGAAGAAAAGAAGTAATATCTGCAAGATTTATGCTCTGATAAAGGTAATAATAGTGAAAAATTCTAGATCTGAAAGCTTTGTGCTCCATAGAAGTAAGATAAGTGGAAAAAAAATAAAATTCTAAAGAATGAATCTAGGTATGTTTGATAGATTTTGTCCTAGCTTGAAAACTAGGGCACTAATAGATGAAAGAAGGTCTTATATGAATAGATCTGATAAGAATAGTGAAAGATATGTTATACCTATGCATAGAAAGAATGTTTGGACTAACAACTGGATGCAGGATCCTAGAAATAAATGTTTGTAGGTTAGCTACCATGATCCTAGTGTGCAATACAGGAAAGGTTGGGGATCATCTAAAAGAAAGAGAGGATTAACTCTCTGTTATAGTTGTAGAAAATCGATACATATTGCTAAGGAATGCCCTGGGATAAGACCTAGTTGCATGTGTTGCAAAGCTATGGACCATGAAGTATTGGATTTCCCTAGAATGATTGCTAAGATTGAAAGAATGAGCATGAGACACGAAAACCCTAAGGCAGATCCAGAAATGGCAGAACCCCAGAAAGAATCAAAGAAAGTATTGCTACATATGAAAGAAACCCTGAATGACCACCGACATGTCAGTTTATCAGAGGTATTTAAAGAAAAAGAATGCCTTGAAGAAAGAATAGGATACTTTGACATTGACTGTGTTCTAGATGAGGAAACACAGGTGAATATCATGACAGAAAGAACTTGGGAACTTTTAGGAAAGCCTGCTATGATTCCTTCATTGGGAGGAATAGGTTTATTTAGAGGAAAGTTGATAAACCTCTGTGGGAAGCTCACCTGGATACCTATGAATGCTAACGGAACTTCGACAAAAGAGGAATTTGAAGTTGTTAAATTTATTGAGGACAGCTCTCCATTTACTATGTTGCTCGGAAAACCTTGGATTGAAAGAGATCAGGCCAGAAGGGAAGAAGAAGAAGAAGTTTTAGAACAGGAGAAGCAAGAGTTGAAAGAATTCATGACTAGAAGGATCACACACTTGATTGAAGAACAAAAGAACAGATCGAAGCTATTTAACACCAGAGACCCAAATGTCGAATTTGCAAGAACACTAGAATATCTACAGGAGATTGAAGTACCTATTCTAGATAAAGAAGAAGTATCACCTTTGAATATTAGGAAAGAATCTCAACAACGTGAAGTAACTATGCCAAAAGAAGATAAGAATCAGAATGGAAAAAGGCATACTCAAATGAATCTCACTGGGAAGAAGGCTAGGAAGCTAAGTAAGAAGAGAGCTAATATCAACAAATTACAGAAGGTTCCAGTGGGAACTTCGTAGAAGGAAAATTTGCAAAATTGGAGCTTCATCGGAATATCAGAATAGCATCCCATGGCACTTCGCTATGGTGAAGCAATATAACCGTTGGGAACAATATAACTGTTCGGCCAACCCATCGAACAAGCAGAAAGGCATTTATGGTTCGCCACCAAACCATTGAACCGCGCCGTAATGGACAGAACAAAGTTAATGAAGGCTTCTCGCCCATTGCAAGAGATATGTTACCAAGTTTTCTATTTATCCCGTTACTCCATGCACCGAGAACACTTTTTCTAACCATGAATTTGGGCTCGCAGACTTGTTGATTTCACACAGTGATTATTTCACTATTTCCCTCTATCTCATTACAGTGTCTAAGTTGCTCTTTGAACCTGATATTTCCAACCCCGAGTGTGTATGTCGAACGAGTTGAGCACTGCAGAGAAAGTTGTTGAAGAATTTTTGATCGACCTCATCACTGAAAGAGTCATGTCAATGTCTGAAAGTGTACAAGATTCATCGACGAGAACAGTGCAGGCTTCTTCATCGACTGCTCATGGATCTGGACCATCCTGGCCATTAGCAGAAAAGAGGACCAATCATAAAGATGACCTCGCAAATGCAAAACTGATTCCAACCATATTTCTCGATTACATCCCACCTCTAGTTGGCGCGGTGAATCATGATAGTGTACCACGTGATTTTGAGTACACCATAACTACTGCGTACCTCCCGAAGGGGATACGCGTAGTTCGAATAGACCAGGATAAGATCGCAGCACTAAAATTCAGTGACTTCAATCTCATAGATCGCAAGGTATATGGTATGCTCGTCCCATACAAGTACCTAACCAAAACTAAAGGGAAAAATTCAAATATAATCCCTTAGCAGTGGACTATGGACCTCGCGCAAACCACCCTGCTGAATGTCATGAGGATCCCACACTTCGAAAGACACCAGGAAGTCAACGCCTGTGTCAAGATGCTACTGTCATGTTACCATGGTGGCTACTTATGGCTAGACCACTACATTACAGTTGACCCAACACTGATCCATAGGATCATAGGCCTGAGTATGCAAGGACCTGACCCGCGGGAATTTTATCCAGGAAAATTCATAGATCACGCACTAGCATAGAAGATCAAGGACACCTATGGCGATGTTGAGAAGGGAACAAGAGGCTACAAGGTAGCTTCCATCCAGAGTGGTGCAGTGTGCCTCGCATGTCAACTAATAGATGGGAAGTTAGTAAGAAATAACCAACCTACGCAGGTCACCGACTTTGTCATTGACCTTGCAAGGAAGTGCGCGAAAGGCCTACAGTTGAACTGGGCGAACTACCTAGTTAACCAGTTGGAACTAGATTGTCGAGAAGCATGGGATCGGGGTTATGAATTTCATTTCAGCTAGCTCCCAGTCCTCATTGCATTTTTTTCCTGGGAGATGTCGAAAGGAGCGACCTTCCCAGACATAGAGTTGTTTGAATCGCTTGCCCCGAAGTTCGCTACCCTGTGGTATTCCACTGATATGAACAAACAGTGGCAGTTGAATGTTGTGTTACATACATACTACCTACAGATAAATCGAGCCATCGAAATCAAGCCTCGCATGACTTCAAATATCTTACATAGGTTTTGACCCCTAATAAAGTTTAGCGCAGATAGGCACTTCACTTACATTACAGCATGAGAAGATGAACATAAAGAGCAGCTCTAGAAATATTATAAGCTTACAGAAGAAGACCTTGAAGAGATCACTAAGGAATGGTCCACTGACCTTCTTATCCATGCCAACCCCACAGAGATGTCCAACCCGACAGCTCGGATACCGCGCATAAATAATAGAAGACACCTGGACCTAGCAAAATGAAGCAGACTGAAGAGGTTCAAGACCTAAGCAGCACCTCAGGGAAGACTGCTTCCATGTCACCTGACCGAGGGGGTGGTGACGAAGGAGAAGCTAAACAGAGGCCTAGCAAAGTAACACCGTCCAGAGAAATGGTGGACCCATTGAAGAAGAGGAAGGTTCCCCCCCCCGGAAACCTTCTTCCTGGAAGAAGTCAAAAGCCACCATGACCAAGATGCAGATTGTCCTCACCTCCAACAATTTTGACTTCATCATAGCAGCCCTGAACGATGCTTCATTAGAAATAGCAGAAACACAAGTGGCCAAGCAGGAAGACATGTATGATAGGATTGAAGTTGAACTACGGGGGGTACAGCAGGCCCTTCAGTCCAGTCGCGCAGTCTCCACTGTGCCCCTGCCATCAGAACAACCAGAACTGGGAGATGATCTAGCCCAACTCCACCGACTAGCTGATACAGTCAAAGCTCACCTTCGTCGAGCACAAGAGGAAACAAAACAAGCCACACAGGCTTTGACGCAAGTACAAGGAGTACTTGTAGAGCAACATCAAACTGCAAAATAGGAAAAGATTGTTCTCCAAGCAAAGTTTTACGAAGAAAAAGTGAAAATGCAGCAAGGAAAAGAACAGTTGCTCGCAGAGCAACTCAAAGTGAAAGAAGCGGTCAACATAGCACTTCGCTCTGTGACAGTCGTAGAAATAAAGGGAGAAGATCGAGTCACACAGCAAGTGGAGCAACTTGCAAAAGCTATCTAGTAGTTACAACAACGCATAGCAGACTTAGAGCTCCACGTAGTGCCCGAGACTCCACAGGATGTAAGGGATCAAAGAGAAGCAATTGCTCGAAGCGCAGTTGAGTGAATAAAATCCCTTGCTATGGAATGCAAGAAACTCACCGATCACATTGCCTAGACCTATGAGCAACTCACAAAGAATCTGGAACTGAAGGCACTGGAGTCGCAACTCCAAGAGGTGAAGTATCAAGCCGAAAAGATACAGGTGTAGATGAATCCTCTGCCAACTGTGGAAAGAATGAAGCGCTCCCAAGAGCAACGCACCACCCAACAATAGATCCACACTATTCAGAGAAAAGTTATGGAAGTAACTCAGAGGCTCCAACATGTAAAAGATAAGGCCTACCAATTGTTCAAAGAGGTCAAAGGATGAGGAGCAGAACTAGAGCAGGTTGTCATTGTAGCTGAACAACGCCTACAAGGACTTGTCAATGACGCAGTCATCCAAGAGTTTGATGAACATGAAGCTGTGGAACAGCAATAATTCCAAGTAGATCTAGCCACGCTCAAGGCTTTTGAGGCAGAACTACCCAGATCATAGTCACTCAGGACGAGTCACAGGTGAGTGTTTGGGGCCTGTTGGCCCTTGAACAAGTTTTGGGAGATCCTTGGTCAAGTTTGACCTAATTTGGGACTTCGACAGCCTGTCGAAGATGGAGCACAAGAGGAATTAGAGATCACGAGATCTCAACCCCTTTTTGGGTCCTTTTTGGGAATTGGGATTATGTAACGGGTATGGGATGTCAGCCCATGGGTTTACCCATGTTTAGGCCTATTTTGTAATGTATAAATAGATGTCTAGGCTATGTAAGAAGGGGGGGGATCTAAGGGAGATACATATCTGTGTGATATTGAGCTAAGTGATAAGTAAGGATTGTAAGATCTCTATGCATGTTGTGTGAGACTTGCAGGGCTACATGCAAGTAATTGTAAGAAGGCTTGGTGTTGTACCCTAGCTCAAAGAAGGAGGATCTGGCAGAGTGTGCGAAGATCTCGTGTCTTCTGCGGAGTAGGATTTTGATTCTATGTGCCTGTAAGAAGCTTGATAGAGATAATAAAGAATAAGAGTTGGTGGACGTAGCCCCAGGGTGGGAGTGAACCACATAAATATTGTGTTATGTTGCTTTGCGCAATGTCTTGATGTGTTTATGTCCTTACTTGCTAAGTGCTTTGATATAGATAGATAGATATGTTTATGCTTTGTGCTAATCATGTATATGGATTCAGATCTGACCTATGTGAATATGCTTAGTGCTTGAATCTGCTAGATTTAATATAACTCTTTATGATAAGTGTCAGATACATCAGATCTAAGTAAATGATGTGATGCTCTATTTTATCTGCGCAGTAGATAGTGGTTAAATATTAATGAACTATCGGTGCTAAGTGTTCTATTAGTTATTACAATAATAGATCTATGTCCCAACTAAGGTTGTAGACACCTAAGTCCTGCAACCACCCCTGCCTCTACCTCGGGTGAGACTTCATCTGCTTTGCAGGTGTTGTCGAAAGGGTCGGTAGTTAGGGTTTTGTTGGTGTGTTGTTGTAGCGTTGAACCCCGGGTCTGCTCCTGTGCCAACAGGCCTCGCCAAAGTGTTCCAAATTTTCCTGGGTCTAAAGCATCATGGGATATAGCATAGGCTAGGACAAGGTCACCTTCATTAAATGAATAAGGGAAAACTTGGTGATCAAAACTATCTTTTGATCACTTTTTTGCAACTTTGTTATGTTGTAATGATGAGTGTCGATGTTCATCAATGGTCTTGAAGGTAACTAGGAATTGCGAGGAGAGTGGTGCCCACTAGTAGTTCAAATGTTGTTCGAAGGGTTGGTATTTCACACTCGATGGGTAAGACTACTTCCATGTTCTGGACAAGATGGAAGAGAGTCAAGTCTATAGCAGTTTTGACTATCATCAGATATGCCCAAAGCACTGAGAAAAGCTTGTGATGCCAATTTGTTTTGTGTTTGTTAATTGTCCATTACATCATGGTTTTGAGGATTTTATTGACAGCCTTGACCTGGCCATTGGATTGTGAGTAGTATGGGGAAGCGAACTCATGGGTGAAGCCAAGAAGGGAGGATAATTCCTTAAACACTTCATTCTCAAAATGGTTTCCATGATCAGAGACCAATTGTTCAGAACCCTAAAGTGAGTGATGACATGGTTGAATAAGAAACAAGCAGTCATGTCTATTGTGTTGTTGAAACTAGGCATGGATTCAATCCATTTGGTGAAGTAATCAACAACCACAATGATGTACCTGTGTCCATTTTTGGATGGGGAGATTGCACATCATAAATTCGATGCCCCATTTACATAAGGGACCGATAGTGATGACTGGGTGCAAGGGAGTTGGTGGAGATCATGCTCTGTGTTTGAACACTTGGCATTTTGTACACTGCTTGACTAACTGGATACAATCATGGAACAAAGTATGCCAAAATTATCTTGCATGAACAACCTTCTAGGTGATGAAAATTCCAAACAAATATCCTCTGCAAGCACCACTATGGAAATCATTAAGGACTCGTTCATTTTTTTTGAGTGTGAGGCATCGATGCAAGATGGTGTCCACTCCCCACCGATACAAAACATAACCAATGCTCAAGGGGATTGGTGGTGGATGTGTTATTGCCCTTTAAATTCTCCAGAGGTTGTTAGAAGGCAGAAAGAATTTAATAGAGGTAACCTTATGCAACCACTTTGAAACTAGGATCTAGCCCTTCCAGTTTCAGAGAGGGATCTCTCTGTAGGATTTATCTTTGTTTAAGTTTTAGATTTTAGGCTAGTTAAAAGAATAGACAGTGTCACTTGTTTTTTATAAATATGGTTGAAATATAAATCACGCATCCATTGGGATATGGGGTCTGTATTTATAAACTCGAGATCAAAGAATAGTTTTTTGGAAAGATATTCTCACAGGGAAGGATTGTGGAAACTATTGGATTCTTTATGAATAAAATGATGGGTTAGCAGAAAAAATGAGATAAACAACAAGAGTAAAGAAGCATTCAAGAATTTCTTTATCGTATTGTTAGAAGAAAAATAGTAAAATCCTTTAGAAGTTGTAACAGAGTATATGAAATAAGTTCCGCAACTTAACTCCTTCTAAATGATCAGACAAGTAAATACATGTGATCACGAAGACAAAAGAAAAAACCATTAACAATGAGAAGAAACACATCACCAATAGTAAAAACGCATGAATCCTGTGAAAAACTCTCTTTTATTACTAGTAGATCCCTTGATAAATATTACATCGCTTCATCTTTCTTGGGTGTTAGATAAACCCTCAATACTTCGAAGCTTGAAGTATTTATAATCAAAATTACAACGACCCTGTCATAACTGATCAGGATGTGGAAAAACTAAAATCTATCTAACTAAATAACTAAGTACAAGAATATAGCAACTGCTAATGATGTGTCAAAATTTCATGATGATTTTCTGGGACGGTCGTTGGTGAGTCATTCACATGACTTTGGATGTTGTGCATGATGACTCATATGATACACATCATCTATCATTCAATTAAGTTGCACAGCTCCTCCCACCTTTTCTGACTGGGTGTGGTGATTTTGAGCATTCTTCGGTAGATCTCATCCACTTCTGTATACTTGGAAAATGTCAACTTGACAGTAAAAATATACTTGATCTCGTGTTGTATGCTGAGGTCTGGTTGCAAAGTCTCTAAGAACGCCTTTCCTGTAATACTACCCTGTATTCCCAAGAACTTGGAATTGTCCTTTGCCACCATGGAAATCTTTTGCTTGTAGTCAGATAAGGTCATTAGCTTATCGTTCAAAACCATCCAACTGGGAAAACCTTTCTTCTGCAAAGCATCAATTTTGCTGAAAAAATTATGAACTCCGACATCCATGTTCTGGACTTTATCCTCCAGTTGCAGCATCAACCCCCTTTTGGTTAGAATTCTCTTGACTTCAAGGATGGTTTCGGTCCTGTCTTCTATTTTTAGATATTCTAGCTCTTCTCTAGTCTTTGAATTCAGAAATTGAATGATTTCATTTGCTTCAGTAGGCATATCCCCCAGCTCTCTTTTTATCTTTTCAATGCCCTGTCTGCTCCTCGGCACTAGTTCATTTTGTTCAAACATGATTTGCACCATAGGCCAAATCTCATTTATGGATCCAGAGATATCCATCCAAATCTTCTCCTTACATTTGGCAAGTGTTTTTCCGGCCACTGTTTGATTTTGCATCTGTTGTAGTTCCTATTTGAGTTTTTTCGTTGTTTCCTTTTCAACGTGGAAACTCATCTGGTACGAATTCTTGAGCTCCTGAAGACTCTCAACCTCCCTTTTCAGTCTATTGATTTCCGTTTCCTGTAAGTTCATTTCCTCCATGGACTTTGATAGTTCTACTATATTTTCTAGAGCTGACAGTGGAGTGTCTGACAAAATTTCTACTGTGGAGGTTGTTGTTACGGTTACGGTACTAACTCTCGCAAGTGAAACCACACTCAATGGAATTGCTTCCATGGGTGTTGATTGTTCTTTCTCTTTTACCAGTCGTTCCAGTTCTGCTTCCATTTCTTTTAATTGTGTGTTCTGTTCCATGGTCAGCTTGAGCATTTCATCCTTTTCACCCTCTACCTCGGCTATCTCCTTTGCCTGTGAGTCTTCTGTAGGTGGCAGTTTCATCTATTTTCTCACGGATGCTATGTCAGCATTTTTCTTCTTGACCATCTCCTCTACTTATTTTACATTGGAGGGATCATATCCAATATTGAGCACCATCTCTTCCAAAGATTTAATTCTATTGTCTTTTGCAAAGAATGATATCTTCTCCAGCTTCAACTGTGTGTGAACATTGTTCAGAGAAACCTGCAATTTAGTGGCAGTAGTAGAAGCTTTTGCCAAGGTGTAGAATACCATTTCTCCAGTCTGTCGATGTAGATCCATCTGATCAGTTGGGTGTACATCTTTGGTGTTGAATTCAAAAGTTGTTCTTTTGTAATCAGTGATAGCCTTAGGATCGGGCACTTGTGCCTGGAGAAAGGCCATATGCATCCTGCCTTTCTCTATATCAAATGCAGACAAAATTTGATGCTATGTTGTGGACGTTTGCTTCAGAAACTGAGCATATGTGTTGCTTGTCAACATTTGATTCTTCTTCTTAATCATATCATATTTCTCAAAGACACCCAATTTCGCACCTCCTTGACTTTGTTGATTTACCAGTGAAGTGTTAATTTGCTTCTGAGATGAAGAAGTAGACATGGTCTCCTGATCGCTTGAGATAAGAGGTGTCTGATCACCTTTCAAAGTTGTGATGGGTTGTGTTTCCTTTTCACCAGTCGTTTCAGTCATATGATAGGATTTTGGTCTTTTGGTGTGCATCTGAAACTCTTCAGCTGAGACTTCAGAAATAGAAGGAGAAACATTCTTTCTGGGTATTTTCTCTTTAGGTATATGTGGTGTGTTTGTTTGAGAGATAATGATTTATGGAGACTGTTGTTCTACCTCTTCCAGTGTCCTCGCCTCCCACTCCATTTGATTTGCAAACTTCTTTATATCTGGCTTGGCTACATGAATATACGGGATATTCTTGTTCTTCACTCTCATCTTTGTGATGATTCCCCACGGATCGTAGTGCCACAAGAAACTTGTGTCAAACTTCATTTCCCTCAAAATTTTATCCGCCTCTTCCTCAACAGCTCGGCTACTGCAGATAAAGGACCCTATTTGCCCCTTGATCCTCATTTGTTGTCTCTTATTCAAAGACATGAAGTGTATGTCATCAGAATTTATCATTTGTCTTATATATTCAAGGGAAAATATCCTCACCGGCAGATACTTGGGTAGCTTATATGGAGCCAGCTCACACCCATATACTTTGATTTTTGTATAGTTCTGATACAGGTACCAATATCCCATTTTTGTGAGGTCTTAGAGGTGAAAAATTCTCTGGATCTCCTCATTTATCCTTGGCTCAGGCCTCCCACTGAGAATGCTCACCATAGGATGGTAGAACTTCTCGATGAACTGTTTGAAGCTGAATTTTGTAGAATTTCTTCTAAGAAGTGAGGTCCAAGATGTTACTGCCTAGAGTTTGTCGTCCTTGTCCAATTTCTGCATCAGGAAGGGGAACTTCTCTGTCTGAAAGAAGATGAACATGTAGGCCAGTATAGAGGAATACTGGAACATGCCCTCTGTGGCGAATTTTGAAAGTTGATCATGGATATTCTCTACTAGGAAAGTGTTGTAGTCGAACTGGATGGTAGCCTTTTCCTCGGCCGAGAAAATGGATAGGAAACCCAATATAGGTTCGTTTATCCACTCGTCTGAAAAATAGACAACTAGAGAATAGAGTGATGAAATTACTTGGTTTCCTCTTTCTGAGAACAGGGAAGAAGGGTATGGGGGATTTGTCTTGGGGAGCTGAGCATCCTGTGGGAGGAAAAGCTCAAAAATTTGGGCCCTTTGGGGAAAAGACAGATTATGATAAAACTCTATTAGAATTTCAAGGTTGAAAGGGGATGGGGAATCAGCTCTAGGTATCTGTAGCATCTGATCAATGGCGTCTGGCATGATAGAGAAAAGAGTTTCTCCGGACAAAGAAACCATGGTTCTCTGGTCAGGGAGGTAATGAGCTTGACATTTTAGAGCAAATTCGAGGAAGTGGTGGACTTGGGGAAACAAATAAAGAGGAAGATTGGACTCCCAGAGCCCAATTTCATCGCTTTGATCTATGAATGTATCTTTAAACCATGATTGTAACTCCGTGAAGTCAAATTTTCACCTTGTCTCTGAGATTAAGTAATCCTTATTGGCTAATGGGATCCTGTCGAGGTCGACAGGAGGTGGAAGGAATGGATTTTCCTCGGCTTCTTCTCTTTTAGATTTGGACGCCATCACTGCAAAAAATACCTGCAATTTAAACACAAAACGTTTGTGGGTGATGGCTATGGTTAGGTCAACAACTGGATCAGCAAAGTGGAAAAGAATTGTCTGGTGTGCGGATAAAATGAATAATGTGCAAATGGAGGAAATGAGAAAGGTTTTGAGTGAACAGGTATCTTTTGGGCGCGGGTGACAGGTCTGTAGGCTAACGGATAGGTAGCCAGTAATAAATGGCCAATAGGTTGTTTGAAGTGTGAGATGGTAGGTGAAGGACGGATGAAGAGTGTGACAGGGTGATGTGGGATGCATTGATTGGGGTGAAGGTAGATGTGAGGTGGTTTGTGACGGGTGACCAGAGGGAAAAGAACTGATGAAGTTATGAGACGGGAACCGTAGGGGGAAGTAGTGGAGTGTGATGTCACCAAGCGGTGGTGGTATGTCAGAAGGGTGGTAAATGGTGAGTGGCTTTGGAGCACAGAGGCTATGATGCAATCAATGTATGCCACATTATGGTGGGGACCGCCTGGAAAAACCACCTCATTCCAGACCCCCCCCCCACCTTTAAAGGAAAAATGGTCAGGGGGGTCCGGAATCCTTTGTTAGTCATTCATCTACGCACTGCTTGCTAGACCATAGATCTAAGCACTCATGTTAACCA
>ML837182.1:46146-57430 GCA_009831015.1 Picea engelmannii | reverse complement strand
GTTAGTCTTTCCTAGACACCTTGACTTGTTGACTTTCTAATTAATATTTTTTATGATTAAAATATTAATTATTTTAATTTGTTTTATTATTGGGTTTTAATTTAACCCTAAAGTTAGGGTTAGTTTAGTTAACCCTAACCTCTATCTAAACTATAAAAGGAGACCACCTCCCCTCTCTCACTTACACCATCATTCTCCCTCAAATCTTTCACTTGGTCTGATTTTTGCTGTGGCCTCTCCTTACTTCAGTTTGGAATAGTGGTGCGGCCTCCTTGGTTTTGGTTTCTTTGTTGGTATAGTGGTGCGGCCTCCTTAGATACCTGCTGCAGCTCTTGGTTAGGGTACGGCCTACTTGTTCTTGCTTTTTAATGGAGCTGCGTCCCTCCTTGCTGCTGGTGTAGGGTACGATCACCCTGGATCTGTCTTCCTCTTGCTGATTTAGGGGTACAGCACCCTCTTGGACAGATCTCTTACTAAGTTTTTGGCTGCGGCCCCTCCTCTCCTCTCTTCCCTAGACTGCTGATGTGTGTGGTAACGTGGTTGCTGATTAGGATTTGTTGTTTGAGGTTTTGTTGATTGGGGTTTGCTGTTTGAGGTTTTTTTTATTGGAGTTTGCTGATTGGGGTTTTACTGCTGCTGCCCCTCTTCTTCTGGTGCCACCTATTGCAGCCGCTATCTTCCTACCTCCTTATTGTTGTTGTTGCCACCTTCAAGCTGCCATTTGCCTCAGATCTAGTGCCACCTAATTGCTGTCACCTAGTTACAGCCTTCTTCACCCTCATAAGGGTTTTTTGGCAGCACTATTTTCTGTCACATATTTTGCTGTAACAGTTTTTGTTAAGGACTGTTATTGGGTTTCTTTCACCTCCTAGTTTGGTCATTAGGGTTTTGATATCAGCCCTGTACTTGATGCTGATTGGTTTTTGAGTTCTACCTAAACTTCTTTTTCGCACAACTGTCCACAAGATCGTGATGAAGATCTACCCTTGAGGGTTTGATCCATGACCATTATAGTTTTTTCTGAGCATACACAAAGAGGACAACAGCACATCAAGGATATCTGTTCTTTGTTTTTGGATAAGGTAATGTTCAGATCTGTTGCTAATGATCAGATCTGTTTTTGTTCAAGTTAATGTTCAGATATAATTCAGATTTTTTTTTCTTTGGTAATGTTCAGATTCATCATATTATTTCTGTGATTGGTTTACTTCAGAATTTTTGAATCGATTGCTGATCTATATCTACTGTAGTAAATAAAATCAAAAGAATATTTATGTTCTAGTTTTCCCTTGAATTTCTAACAAGAACGAAACACATTGACTGCTTCAGATTTGCCACAAGTGATAGAAAGACTAGCAGAGGCATCAACAAAAAGTGTTTCCACACTATGAATAAAGTAAGGCCCAAATCCCAATGCTTTCAACATGGCCCAAAATAAAATGTATCTCAACCTTGTCATAAGCTTTCTCGAAGTCAAGTTTAATGAATAGCACATCTAGGTTAGACAATCTAGCCCACTACATACCCTCCCATAGAGTAACCACATGTTCAAAATGCAACACCCTTTAATGAAGCCTGTCTATTCATACTAAATAATCTCAACAAGTGTTAAATCCTCAAAGCCAATGCCTTGGCCATAATTTTGTATGGCAGGTTGGGCAAGGTAATGGGTTTCCCACTAGTAATGAGCTTTGGGTCACCAACTTTGGGGATGAATTTGATGAGACCCTAGTTTAATGTGGTCCCCAGGGATTGAGATGCAAGAGCTTCATAGTAGACTTTGAGTAGGTCTAGCCCCACAAACTCTCAACAGCTTTGTAAAATCCACATGGAAAGCCATCTAACCTAGGGGCTTTGCCATCAACCATTTCTTGCAAGGCAAGTTTGAGCTCATCAAGTAACAACACATCACAAGCTTGTTGCTAATCCTCTAAATCTTCGCAGCGAGTAAGGTCAATGCACTTTTGAATAGCAACCTGCCTTTCTTTAGTAGGTGCTTAGGCCTAAAAGACCACTCTGTAGTGCTCAACAAACTCAACTTCAGTGGCTTTAGCATTTGTCATTGAGCAGTTTTAAGCGACAAGATGCACTCATTCACCTCTTTGGAGGTCAATGCCTTGAAGACAACTTTAGTGGACCGATAACCTGTTTTGATCCAATGGAATTGTGCATGAATTTGGGCACCTTTTGCTTGATAGACATCATCCACCCAGAGCTAAAGTTGTAACTTTGTCACATGCATTTGCTTATCCTCATCATAAGGGGACCAAAGTCACTCGTATAGCCCTTCCAGTTCTTCCCACGCAACCTTGTTATATTGCCTTCTGATTCAAACTATTTGACAGTCGTAAGCCCTAAAAAATCCCATTGTGCATGAAATGGCATCTTCCCACCAAAGGATCCAACATGTGACTCCAAGTGCTTGAGGGACCAGATTCCATACAGTACGGATTCTTGCAAGGCAGCCAAGACTTTGGAGATGGGACACATTAAGGATATAGCGAGTTCTTGGTAGCCACATTTTCTATGCACCCCATGAAAGAGAACCAAATCCATTGATGGTCAAAATGATGGTCATAGAAACCATGTGCACCCATTGACCACTATTTGCATCAAAAGAGAACAAATTTTGCTCAAAGAGAAAAGCTTTATCCAGTCGTTGATAAATTCTACCAACACTCTTGCAAAAGCTGGTTCAAGTAAACTAAGATTTTGTAAATTCATGAAACATAATCACAGTTTCAACTGGGATCATAGAACTCGTGGCAAACTTTAAGAGCCATCTAGGCTTCTTTCTCACCAAAGGGCAAGTGGATCAACAACGCTCCCTCTTTCTCTTCAAAAAATCCTACCATGTTAAATCCTTCTCAAAGAAGCCACAACATGACGAGAAGCTCATTAGCTATCCATCACCAAAACGTTTGCCTTTGTCCATAATTATTAGTGGCATATAGATTGGCCAATCCAAGGAGACAACCATCCAAATTAAGCATCAACAACTACATCAGCGAATTTAGGATAAACCAAAATAGCAACCCCTCCTTTTCCATCAAAATGATTAGAAAAAAGAATACTTGGATGTCGACCAAATAATAGATAAGTCCATGTGCAACATAAAGATTGTGACTTGACTTCTTGCGATCAAAGCACATCTATCCCACAAAGGGAAGTCAACATTTGGTGGACAACATATTTTCTCCCAGGGTTGTTTAACCCCCGGACATTCCATGAGGTCACTTGCATCATAAACTTAGTGCATACTACATCTTCGCCTCATTCCCTTCATGGTTCCAAAGTGCACTAAAAAATTAGCACCATTAAAGAAGTTGCCAAGAAATGTTTATTTTGGCCGCTTCAAACCATCTACAACAACCAAGGTATCATGGTAAGATAGAGATTTAGGAGGCA
Source organism: Picea engelmannii (assembly GCA_009831015.1). Lineage (NCBI taxonomy): Eukaryota > Viridiplantae > Streptophyta > Pinopsida > Pinales > Pinaceae > Picea > Picea engelmannii. Next base: position 54,022 of record ML837182.1, on the reverse strand, counting down.
GAGAGCGAGACCGCCTAAGCCCACTGGTCAAGGAGGGGACTACTTGGCGCTTGCTAGGCTTAGGTGCCATAAGCTGTGACAAGCTAGGCACACCATGGGCCAAGGTAGGAGGGGTTAGGGCCCAATTAAGTCCAGGTGGTGGCTACCAACAAAGCTTTACCTTACTTGTTTTTTCTCTGCACTTGGGTTCATGAACCTTTGACGACATTCTTAACCTGGATGGCAACGACATTAGCAAGCGGGTTTGCTAGGCCCATGAGCATGCAATGGCAGATGCAATGATTAGGTCTTTAACAGCAAAAGCAGGTATTGAGCAAAATGACATAACAAACAAGCTAACAGAACATTCTACCTCGACCCAAATAAGGACACACTCACTGAGGCCCTAGGATAGGTTTACCCTAACACAAACCCGAGTTTATGGACTAGCATTAAAGACCTATCCAGTTTTAGGAAGATAACCTCTCCTAGGGGCTATTAACCTCCAAATTGCCTATGCAACTAGAGGGTTAAGATCCAACGACATTCTATTAGGTTGGTCCCATTGCTAGGGCATCCAAACATTCATCATGATCGTAACTTATTTTGAAGTCACTTTCACCAAATTCCGAGAAGCTACAATTTTTAGCAATTAGCTTTTCTTCAAAAGCCAGAGATATGAGTCCCGCATGTCAAAGATGCTTATATATTATTGATCCTCACAAGCTCATAATACCATTAAGCCTGCTTCGAGCGACATACAGTATACTTTTCGAAGCTTACATGTTGTTTATGAGCACAAATTTGGGTTCGTTGCATAAAAATGAGTCTAATGATACTAGTTTCATCGACATGCTAGATGTTGCTATTTTTAGTAGTGTCTAATTTTAGACTTTCTATATATGGCAATAGTCTCACAGATGTTACCTTCATTTTCAATCTTCACTGTGTTTTTGCATTTTAGGAGCTACATTGCTTTTTGGGGGGCATGTCTATATTTAGCAGTTTCTATTTGTGGCAAGTATAGGTTGTGATGTCATGGTTCCAAGCATGCACTGGTGTAGTGGTTCCCAAGATTCCAATGGGTGAAGGATGATGAGTCATGTATAGTGTTGAGGCAATGGATGGTATTCCCAATGTAACACATGGTAGCTTGTTGGAAGGTTTCCTTTTGCATGATGTTATAAAATTGCCTTGTACCAAAACCCTGAAATTGCTTTCCAAACCCTAATTCAAATTTGTTGTATTTAGGTGTCATTCCTGCTTAGTTTAACTTTCCATAACCATAATCTGCCTCCTTATAATTGCTTCCCAAAAAACCTGATTTGACCCTTATCCAAGAATGGCATGTGAAATGAGCCTAAAAGTTGATTTGACCCTCTTTGCATGTTATATGAAACCTTAACTCGCCTTGGTTTTCACAATTGATCATTTTCCTAATCCTACCAAACAAAAAAACCTTAAAAGAAGATCTTCATTGCCAAGTTGTCAAGTAGAAAAGCTAAATCAAGTTCTTTTGTGTAATTAGCAATTTTGCTAATTTGCCTAAACTTTAAAAGCCTAAGTTTGACTTTATCCAATCCTTGCATGCATAGCCCTAAACGCTAGTTGAACCCCCTTGACCAAAGTTAGAATGAAGGATATTTTTGGAACCTTTATCCTCCATCAGAAAGTTCACAGTCTATCATGGCAGCTTTTGTAAGAGAATATCCTTCTCAGCATGCATGTGGATTCATTGGTAAAGGAAATTCACAGAAGAGGTAGTTTTGGCTTAGGTTTCAGCAGGGAAAGTGCTTGCATGTCGGAAAATCAGAAAACTTGTGAGTGGTAAGAGCAGCAATATCAGGAACAGATTTGAAAGAGTATATTCCACATGGAAATTAGCACTGGAGGTGGATATGAACAGCACGGTTTCAAGTGTATCTAGGGAAAAAAGTAGCAGCTACGGGAGGATGGGAATGCCACTTTGCAAAGATTAAAATGAGCTAAACAGCAGTTACCACAAAGTATAACCCTAATACAGAAAAATTCCTCAGAAAACCAGCACTGAAAAGGGGTATATTTAGCAGAGTTATTAACTGTTTTATAGGAAATTGATGAAGGTTTTAGCGAACAGTAATTACAGGATGACTTTAGGCAAATTTCTATTAGATGAAATAGACAACTAACAGCGAATTGGAGTTATATTCCATGACAATTCAATTTGGGATACAGTTACATGTTTTTTGCCATAAATAAACAGCAAGAAAATACAAACCAAACAGCAAATCAAGACACGGATGGCATGCATGCAGAGTTGATTGAGTTTAGCTAGCTTTCTTTCCTCTTTCCACAGACGGTTGGGACTTCTATATCTGCAGAGTTGAGAAAGTGTGCAGAGGTTAGACAGTAATCTTTGAGCAGTCTTATAGCAGCAAAACTCATCATCGTCTCACCCACCAGTTCCAACGATCCACTTCCACCACTGCATGCTACTAGGATTTTTGCAGCCTGTCGTGTGTTGCCACTATGATGTAATCCCATCTATTGAGTAACATATTGATTTGGTTCAACCATGCCTTGACTCTGGCTCTTTGAATCTTTTGGTTGGATAATTGTTAGCTGTATTGCAGTGTTTGGTTAGCTTTAATGCACTTACTTTGATTTCTTAATCACTTAAGGAGCATACTCTCTTCATTTCATTTCTTTCATTTTACTGCTGTAATCAGCTTAGGGATCCGATTTAAACCATCTTCATTTAACAAAAAAAATTCCTTGCTCTTGACTGCTTACGGGCAGCTCAAGAGTGAGTTTTGCGTGTGCTAATCAACTTGGATTCTATACAGGTTTGTTTGTTTGATAACAGCATACAGCCCCTAGGGACACCAGTCCAAACAGAGAGTCATCTAGCTGTGACAGGGCTAGATTGCCTATAATTATTGGACAGGTCTGCTAGTGCAGATTTGCGTGATAACAGGGGCCAGCAAAATGTTGGAGTTTCGGCCAGAATTGCATTGGGAGCCCAAGGAACCCAATCCAGACAGGATAAGCTATTTTAGCCGGATTTTCAATTGAGAAGTCCAGAATCCGGGCTTCCAGAACCAAGATGGTATTTTTGCAAATCCAAGGACCTTCATGCAGCATATTCTTAGTATTGTTTACATCAACAAACTAGAAAAAGAAAAAGCCTTTGGTCAACCTATGCGCCTGGGTAAAATGCCAAGCATAGCACTCCCAGTTACCCCGAATCCAGGCACAAATCATGGCCTCATGAGAGATTCACCCTACAAAATACCCTAGCAAGAAACCTTGACAGAACTGCCCACACAAATTATCAAATTCAGCTTCAACTAATTCAATATCAGAGATATCAAGTTCAAGCTTTATAAATATCACCTCATGGTACACCTTCGACTCACACTTTGGGGGAGAGGGGGGGGGTCTTTGGATGTGCCATTGTTTCTCACAATGTTTGCTCCTTCAGATAGCACAATGGCATTATCAAAGGACGGAAAGGCCATAAGGCCCCTCCACTTATGGATAACGGTAGCGACCTAACAAGACAAGTGGGTTGAGAATCGAGATCAATGTGAACAAACAAATAGCAACTATGCACACACAGGAAGATTACTATCTTCAAGCCATCAAATCAACACGAGTGCCAAAGAAACCCTAGCAAACTCTAGAGGGTATAATTTTTAAATGTTAAACAACTTTGTAAATTTCATTTATTAATTTTTTAAACAAAGTATGTTTGCTTAGGTTTTGTGAGCATCATGACTTCAAGTTGGGGCCTCTTTTTGACAAAATTGAGCACCACTACTACTTCCTAACTACTAATATTAGCTTGAAAGAAATTTTGTTTGATAATTATCATATACAATGTAAATATGCCTATGTTTGTAAGTCTTTAAAAGGAATGCATGTTAAAAATGGTAGGGCATTAAATTAAATGTGTGATTAGCATCATAAACCAATACACTTTATAATCACACATCATAATTAAGATAACCCAAGTACATAAAATGTGTATTGGTATAATCAATACACCTTCAAATATATCAATATTATTAGGGTTTTTCTCAACTTCCTCGTGTACAAATAAGACTAAGCCTTTTATATATATAGGTATTAGGTCAACTCAAGGGGCTAGCTCAATTGGTTGTCGCCGGCGTTGCTAGGCATTTAGCTAGTTCCATGCCAGCGGGTGCTCGGTCCAAATCAACCTAGGTGAGGCATGTTATCCCAGGATTTAGCATTTGTGCATAGCCTTTCACGGAATTTCGATCTTGTGTAACAATTGGAAGTAGTTGTCACTGTCACCTAGACAAGTACTTCCCTCGTTTTAGTGTTGGGTGAATATCCAACACAAGGGAGGCTTCCCTTGTGACCTCAAGGGATGCTATAGTAAGCTAGAGGCAAGTCTACGACCCCCTATCTTGGCCACTTTAGTGACATAGGCTAGGTTTAGGAAGGCAAGGAAAGTTAAAATGAGGTTTAGGCAAGGTAATTGATAATGTATGTGTGTGTGTGAAGTGTTCCAATACATTCAATGATCAATACCATGTCTAAAAAGAGAAATAAAAGCCCCAAAACACTATCTATCAATTGAAGGAGGGCTGCTGCAATAAATCTCGCAATGATTTAACACTTTATATCAGCAAAGTACATTTGTAAAAGCAGCAAGAAATCAGCCCTCAAAAATTGCCAATAAATTCTTAAAATACAACACTTATCAAGTAGAATAAGATCCAAGTGTCAAACAATAATTTCAGCTTTCTTAAACCACATTATTAAGTGAGTTATCTGCAAATATAATCAAGCCCTAATGGCTGTAACTATCTTTTAATAACAGCAGCAAATTATTAGGTTGATGCAAGTCGTTGGGCTATATTGAGCACAAGGAGAACGTTGATTATCCACCCAACAAGTTGCTTTTGAGAGAGAGTAGGTTTTAAGAGTTTGTAAACACTCGTAAGCATTAGGACTAGTGTCGTTTTCCTTTCTTTGGGCAAATGGAGTCAAGGTAAACACAAATAAGCTTGCTAAAGGCAAGAGAGGGGTTTGAAGATCAAAACTTGGAGCTATACCATCATAGAACCAAGCCCAAACTTCTTGAAAACAAACCCTAGGGGTTATACCATCATAAACCCTAGGTGTCGTTTTCTTCTCTAGCGTCTAGCAACAAGATCTCAATTGAACTAGGTCAAACCCTATGGGGATAAACAATCTTAATCCTTAGGTCTTGAACTAGCAAAGACAAACCCTAGGGATATAAACAATCTTAACCCCTAGACTAGGCCTTAAATGCTTCAACAAATTAAGAATAATGAAAGTAGGGAGGGGGATAAACAATCTTAACCTCCTAGTGTTTCTAACAAAATTGAACCTAGCATACAAGGCAACATGCAACAATTAACCATCTAATAGAGCATCCACCATAATACACCATGAACAAGCATTAAAACTTGAAGAAGAACACTTACTAGAACAAGCACTATGCATGATGAAACCCTGGCTCAACATTCATCCATCAAAAAAAAAGAGATAAGCATCTAACAAAGATCCTCCTTCCAAAAGTGTGCACAAGTACTCCAAGTGAATTAAAGAAGAGAGATAAGACAAGTGATGATGATTCACAGGTGATGAGTTATGATTTGATACAATAGAGTGCTCCCTTTATGTATATATATGAGGTAATCAAGCGCATATGTCCACAAAAACATCTAAAACAACAATAAATCCATGATACAAGTAGGGTTGGCCCCTTAAGTAGCCTCTAACAATAGACAATCGTGCTAAAACATCCAAATAAGCCCTCCAAAGCCACACCTGTGGGTGACGTCATGCTCTAGGAATGTGTAGGAGGCATCCAAAGGCCATGTCTCATCATCAAGGTGCCAAGTAAGGTGGAAAGTGACCTCTCCTCTTCAAAGGTCATGTCTCGTCATCAAAGACCAAACTCATCAAAGTAGTGCCCCAATGGCAAGCACTCCCTAATCGATGATGTCATCATCCGTATACTCAGCGTCCAAGGTGAAAAGACCAACATCAAAGGTGGAATGAAGGTCCATCTCGTCTCTGCATGGTATCGTATCCAATCATGTGCTAGTGCAACGTCCTCCATCCAACGCCCAATAGCCTCTAGGTACAATGCCCCAAGATGGGGGCTTCTTGCCCATCTGTGTGTTGGCATGACTGTATCTGCAAAGTAAAAGCTCATTTGTCCATTGTCCAAGGTCCAAGGGGTGTGAGAGCCTATATCAGAGGGAGCCAAGTCATCAAGTGGCCCAATGCTCTATATCGCACGTGCTATGTCCTGCATAAAGTGCACAACATCTCGGGTGAAATCACAGGGACGTCCTCCGAAGACCATGTCAAGTGCACCCAAGTCAGTCAAAACCATGGAATCAAGTAAAACCAACAATCACAAGGGGCAATAGTCCTTAGAATCATACAAAGTAAGCCATCTATTAATACAAATGCCAAATGAACAACTCTCATTGGGTATCCCCTTCAAACTTCACATTAGCTCAAGACTTTATGCAATTTGGCAAGTTTAAGTATGGGAGGACCATTAAAAGACCCTATTAGGTGTGCCAATACCTAAGTAGAAGTACATTTCCCGGAAGGACCCATCAAATATATGTAATGAATGTGAGGTGGTTATAGGGTTTACCTCTGGGCATAGGGTCATTAACATGCAAGACAATGTATGGACTCACCTCCATGAGTGCCTTTGTAGAGGGTGCGCTTGGCGCTTCAGTTACCCTTTCCTCAATGCTTTTTGCATGCCAACCCCCTTAATTGCCTTTTTCTTTATTTATTCGATTTGCAAGTCCCCTAAAAAAGGTTTCAAGCCTTTATTAGCACTTCCTTTGCTTTTTTATTATAGACGTATCCAAGTCCTCTTTGATTGATAATGCGTTTATTTGCATTAGGACTAGAGGCGATTGCCATTAATGAGGGGGTAGAGCTCATGTATGTACTATGGCCTATGGATTTTGAATGTCCTCGTTATCCCATTTCTTTCTTTATTATTGACCAACGACAATCTACCTCTAGGCCTTTAGCCCCTTCTTCTCATAAAAGAATGAGGCACGTGCCTTTTTGGTGTACATGTAACCACCATTACATGGAAAGGGAAAATTGGATAATAGAAAGATCAAGGATGGAAAGGTGGTAGGTATGCTCGGGAATGGTACGCTACCCCTTTCAAGGAACCACCAGTATTACCCCTTTTCTCCTAGAGTGACAATACGGGACTAGAGTGCCTAGGATGGCCACCAAGGAGAAACAAGGAAAAAAGCATAACTTCCAAACTTCTAATTCATTATCCAACTTCGTCCTATGATCATTTTACTCAAATGCCCAATATATTAAATATGGCACTTTATATGAAACTAAGACTAATGTACCTCATAATGTATTAGAACACCATCTCTCAATGAGCCTTGTTGATTGAGTGTGATGAGATTGAGTGTGATGAGCCATGTTGATGAAGGAAGAGACATCTAAGGGGGGTAGTTGGGCTGCTCTTTGTGGACATGTTGATCATCATCATCGTCAGGATCACGGTCTTCGTTGTTGACTATCAGACATGATCTCCTCTAGTTACTCCTAAGTGGGAGGGGGTAACAAGGCACACTAGTCTATGCCAACAAGTTCACTAGGGATGCCATCCACTAATGTTGGGAGGCATCCCTTGGGTTTCCCTACAAGGTTTTCCTTGGGAAAATTAATGTGTGTGTGTATTAGGTCACATTGGCATGGACCATAACACCCACCAAGTGTGGTCACATGTCATCCAAACAGGTTGAATGAAGGTGACCCATCAAGAACAAGCGGGCACCCATGTAATGGGTTACAACACAACTCAAGATTATCCAACATATCTCCAATAATGCATGTACTCTAT
>ML837182.1:33983-46046 GCA_009831015.1 Picea engelmannii | reverse complement strand
TGTTCTATAAATTGATATTGTACCAGTTGTCATAGGAGATTATCCAGTCGGATAATAATGACAGATGCTCGTGATGCTACCAGTTGAATGGTCTGTTGGGCTCCAAACCATACCTCCCTAGCTAGGAGGGAGTGTTAATATTATGGTAGCTTCGGGAGGTATGAACCTCTATGATGACCTATGACGAGACTAGAATCCTCCGGAAGGAAGCAAAGAATTGAAGTAAACCCTAGACAAGTTGTCGACTGAACAAATATATTTATATTGAATTTATGGATGCCCAGAAGAAGAAGTCGCCCCAGTTAGACTGGCCAGGTCGGCCCCAGTTAGACTGGCCAGTCCACTATAAATACAGGGCGCCAGTTTCATTATTTGTCATCTCAGCAGTTGCAGTGAGAGCAATATCTGCGCAGGCAGTTGCAGGCAGCAGCAGTTTGGTGCGCAAGTTTCTGGGAAAGCTGAGAAAGTGGTGCGCTAGCTTCTGGGTGGGATCATCTGTTCAGTTTTGTTTCTATTCTTTTGCTTGGTGCATTTAGCCTCTCTTGGCTATTGATTGCAGCCAGAATTCTCTTCTCGATCAAGGTCAAGGTGCTCGAAGGGTGGCTTAAGGCCTGTGGTTGGGTGACGAGGGTATCGTCAATGGTTAAACGAGCACAATCCTCTATATTCTAACAACCACCTCCCAAACTAGAGGAACTTTAAAAATCATGGGAAACCACTAGGTGTAGGTTAGTGTATGGTGGTTGGATGATTGGGAAGGGCATGACCCTTCTAAATTTTTTGGTTAATTGTCTCAAGTAGACGATATTAATTAAATTTTTTGGTTAATTTTTTGAGGGAAGCAATCCTTCAAAAGGAAGGTCAATACCACCTCCCAAACTAGAGGAATTTTAAAAATCATGGGAAACCACTAGGTGTAGGGTAGTGTATGGTGGTTGGATGATTGGGAAGGGCATGACCCTTCTAAATTTTTTGGTTAATTGTCTCAAGTAAACGATATTAATTAAAGCCATTCATACAACTACACATTGCTAAGTGATTTGTTGGATAACTTCATCCAAGAGACAAGTATCATAACAAATAATGTTGTTAATTATGTGACAGTTGGTAAAGTTTTAATGGAAAGGCACCCTGCATTGTTTTGGACTCCATGTGTCATCCATCACATCGATTTAATTCTTGACAATGTGGAGAAAATTTACTTAATCAAGGATGTGATTGATCTAGCTAGGAGCATCACAAAATTCATGTCATACTTCCCTTGTAACGAAGACTCCCCTCCTCCTTTGTAGTCATGTGCCAACACGGGTAAGGAAATAAGGAGGGGCTAAAAGTAGCTATATGATCATGCATTTGTTCTTAACCTAATGAGAAAATTCACAAGAATGAGCAAGTTGGTGACCCCGCTAGTTTTAATTATCCTCGATATCTCCTTGGTTGTATATTGGACGTGAAACAAATGTTTATTTTAGATTATTTTTATGATAGTACATTTGGCAAGAAATAGAAAAAAAGCAGGCTATTGCTAAACTAATGCACCGAAATTCTTTCTAGGACAAATTGGAGGAGCTTTTGTAAAGTTAGCAAACCTTTAGTAAAGGTCCTTCGCTTAGTTGACAATGATAAGCCCGCAATGGGCTACCTGTACAAAGCCAAGGATAGGGCCAAAGAAGCTATCCAATCTTATTATGCAGACAAGGGTGGGCTGGGAAATGCAAATCAAATGATAATCTAAGATTTGATTTATCAACAATGGAATAATATGATCCATTTTCTTATTCATTCGACATGGCTCTACCTCAACCCCATTTTGTTCTTACTCCTGATTTTAATTTCAATGGCGAGGTTACAAAAGGATTCAATACCTGTCTTCAAAGGATGGTGCCTAATCCAATTGACCTTTCAACCATAACGAGAGAGATGGAGATGCACAAGTTCGACACTTGATTATTTTGCTTTAACATTCCAATCTATGGAAGGAAAACTGCAATGCAAAATAAGAAATTTAAATTTAATTACAAGTTTCAATGCTTTATTTTGTTATTTCTTTCTTTTTTTCAATGACCATAAATTGAAAAGATGCAAGTCATTTTTTCCTTATTTTCAATATCATGTGTTTGGGATTGCCCATAAAACTTAAGAACCGCATATATTTGAAGATTTATAGACCATTAAATATGAAGGTCCACTAAAAAGAAAAGTGAAAACCATAAAACCACCTAGGAATATTATAGTGTGAAATAGTTAGAATCCACTTACAAAAGAAGATATTGTTATGATTGCTTGGTCACAACATGAACTGAAATAAGTTCCACTTTAATTGTGTGCACAAAACTAAAGTAACCCCATTAGAAAAAACAATGAGGTGTCCATATAGAATGAAAATAACGGCTTGTACCATGAAGATTGACTCAAAAGTCACATAAAACTTAAGGACCACGTATATTTGAAGATTTATAGACCATTTAATATGAAGGTCTTCTAAAAAGAAAATGGAAACCATAGAACCACCTAGAAACATTACAGTGTGAAATAGTTGGGATCCACGATACAAAGAAGATATTGTCGTGTTTGCTTGGTCACAACATGACTTGAAATAAGTTCCATTTTAATCGTGTGCACAAAACTAAAGTAACCTTGTTAAAAAAAATGAGGTGTTCATATAGCATGAAAATGAGAGCTCTTATCATGAAGATTGAAGTCCTTGAGATTTTGGATTAGAAGAGGCATGAGCGTTAGAAATTTTGAAAGTCTCAAAGACAAGACAAAGAATTCGAGAAACGAAAAATCCCCGCTTAACCATTCGAGGATTAAAAAGGACACAACCATCCGTTGGCCACCATACCAAAGCACAACCCCAAGTTGCCATGTTAGAATGAGACCCCAACAACACAACAATACACATCCCTAACATTTGCACATAAAAATAGTGAGGACGGAGGAGGATAGAAGACCGTAATTTGCAAAATACAAGAAAAAAAATAACTAGTAATGCCCACTCCACTGATGCCCTAAGAAAAACAAGAAAAATAACCCCTTGCACATCATGAGATGCAACCCTAATCTATCTAGCAAAACATGTGCAAAGATGTGTGATTCCTAAGGGAGAGAGCAATGTTCATAGTGGCTCATTCTAACAGAGGTATATTAAATTTTTGTTTTGTGCCCTAATCAGTTTTTGTTCCAAGAAAAGAATGTAGTGTTCTATTTCTTTAGAAATAAAGGGTATTCTTTCAAACTGAAGTCCATGTACAATAAAATGGGTGCAAGATATAACAAACTATTTATTTCCCATAACATTTTTTGTTTAAAGGGAAAAAAATATAGTGTGTTTTATTTAGTCCAGCAAAGAAACAATTTTCTGAAAAATGTAAAGGCGTGATACTAAAAATATTCCATGGAAAGAATTTTAACACGTGGAAAGTGAAAATGCAATGCATTTAATGAACATAAATGTATGGAGTGAGGATTGTTAGTGGAATATAAACAAAACCCACACGATATGAAGAAATAGTGTAATGGGTAAATCAAGATGATAAAGCGAAAGCCAATAATGGTTTAGCTATGTTCGATACTCAACTCCACCATTTGGATTTGACAAAATACTCGAACGAATTATGAGAACAATTGATAAAGATGTTCAAAACAAAATTTCATAATGCAAAATTTCTCTTCACAACAAAATTTTTTGGCATTAAAAATGGGTAAAATTGAATCTATGTCTCACATAACGACAGACAGATGCAAGGGCCAAAATAAAAGAAGAGAGGTCGAGGTTGTTATATTTAATAGTGTACTTTCCAAATACAATAACGTTGTTTTTACACTCACCAATATAGTGTTACCAAGGTCGTGAGTCCCCAACTATGACTTAGCTTGACCCCAAAACAAGCAAGTTTGAAACTTCTGCAAATTAAACTCAGGTTGACCGAGTTTCACTCAGATCAACCAAGTTTGACTCGCAAGCCAAAGTTTACACTCACCAACAATCAATATTCCATCACAATCTTCAAAGACAATGATTTCGACGCTTACGGCAAAGGAAAATTCAAAAATATCAGTTTGATGATGAAAAGATTAAGAAAAGTCTTCTTTAGCAAAGGAAAAAACAAATATGAACCAAAAAGCGACACAAAATGGAAAAGAAAATGTTATTATTGAAACTAGGTCATCATGCATGGAATTGTAAAATGTGGGCAATTGATGTAGATAACGGAAAAGCAACTAAGAGCCAAAGAAGTTACATGGCTTGGAAGTCAAAAGAAGAAGAAAATGAACCAAGCAAGGAAGAATATGATTACTACTTCCAAGCAACATCTACATCTAAAGAAAAGACTATTTTTTAACCAAGAACTTAAATTTCCAGTTGGGCACATTAGTTTAATATACCTATCAAAGTGAATTTCTATTTTGCTTCATTAGGAAGAGATGGCAATATAATTTTTCTTAGGTGGATTCCTCTACTTCAATAAGAAGAGATGACAACAAGGTTACTTAGGTGGATTCCAGAATAAAAAATAAATAAAAAAAAGAGGGTGATACAACTGATTAGGTAGCATGTTGATGAATTCTACCTTAGAGTTGGCAGAGATGACAATTCAATGAAGCACGAACACAAGTCCTAAGACATGGAAATATGAGAAGCTAAAAACAAAAATAGTGTTTTATGTTACTGTTGATTTTCCTGCAAACCCAACACCCAACTAATAATCCAAATAAACTAGCTTTATTAATTATTAGGACAACTAGGTTATCAACAAAACATTAGCAAAAGCATTAAGAACAAAAACCAAACATCACATTGCACAAGATATTCGAGTAAACACGCCTAGAAAAACCTTTGCAGAAAAACCGGATCTTCTTTTATTGATCTTGGGCTCACGTCCTGGGATAACGGTCCATCAGAGGAATACAATGTTGCAGCAAATAGCCTAGCCCACTTGGCTGTTATCTCCCTTGTTGCCCCTTCACACCTTTACTCAACCCTGCCCACTCACACTTGGATGAACTCTCTTCACCCACTCAATGAGATCTCCTCACTCTCTCTCAGTGTGTGTATCTCATCCTCTCACCTAGGCTTCCTTCTATTACATTGAGATTTGACCAAATCAATCACTAACCCTGGATCTCTAAAGTGATCAAAGGCTGAGATCTAATCTCACCTTTCACTTTACATCTAACGGCTAGGACTTAATCAACTCTCACTTAAGTTACAAATACCAAATAACTTAGGCATTTAACTTAATTAATTAAAAGATCATTCACTTTAATAATTAACAAATAAAGTGAACTTCCTAAGGTTTTCTAAGAGGTTATACAAGTATGACTTCCACATGCTAGACACCGAGCCTGTGTGGAAGTACATGTCTGATGCTAATACATCAAGACTCCCTCTTAGCGAGGAAGGTACTTCTACCACTTGAAGGTGGCTCTTTCTTCGCTATCAGATCTCCTACCATGCTAGCTCTCCAATCCACCTGATCGGTTGCTCCCTCTGACACGAAAGTTATCCCAACCATCTCGCTCGAACCTGTCTACGAAGACTTCCCTCTGATCATGCTCCTAGAAACCTCTTGTTCCTGAGCATCCTGCATGGCCATCTCTACCATGACCTCTTCTGGACATGTTATCGATGAATTTGTACTTATGCCAAAGCCCCAACACAAGTCACAAATCCTCGTAACTACAAGATAAGCCACCACTGCCACCTTAGTAGGAAATCCCGATGTTCTGGTGATGGATGAGGTCCACCACAAGGGAGGCGTTCCTAGTAACCTCAAGGGATTGGATAGCAAGTGATGTAGACAAGCTTGGAAAACCCTCTCACTAGTTACCTAAGACAAAGGTCTACGTCTGTGAAATTGAGGGAAAAAGGAAGAGTTTCGGGTACCTTCCTGGAACATGACAATTGTAGCATGTATATAGCAATTTCCAAGTACCGATATGATAATAATACCTCAAGGGGTAGTAGACAGTGAAAATATATGCTAGTTGATACAAAAATTGCAGCAGTGTAACAATTTACAACAGCAATTAATAATTTGTAACAGCCACAAGAAAAAATAATCAAAATTGCAAGAAAAGATAGTGGAAACTTAACATTTATCCAATAGACCAATTATCAACTATTCCAAGCAATTTCTGAATGGGTTAAACTAATATTTGACTAGTGTATGAAGAAAATTCAAGTAAGTTAGATAGTTGTAGCAATGTTTTGCGACAGCAACAACGAAATTAGTAGGTTAAGCTAAGCTAGGAATAGAAAAAATTAGTAGAAGCTTTAGACAATAGAGTTTGAGAGTTTGTTTGATCAAATTCCTTCACAAGAGAGCAAGTGAACTAGTGCCTTTTGGGCTATGGAGTCATTTACAACAGCAATAAGCACTTGGAGAAATAATGATAATAATGTCTAAGGAAAATGGAATGAAGTTTAAGGTGCTAGCACCTTAGGGCCTTAAACTTCAAACCTTGAGAGATAAATTTGCTAGAGAGCAAGCTCTTTTGGGCCCTAGTGAATTCTCTTCCTTCCTTAGATTCTTTAAATTAATAGCAACAAGCTTCTAGAACCAAACTCTTGAAGTGCTTACACTTTAGGGCTTTAGGAGTTTACCCTAGACAATATTTTCTTAACAATTAATGGATGAAATGATCTAGAGAGAGGAGGAAACACCCTATGCTCCTCTCCTAGGGTTTACACATGCAATATACCTTCAATATGAACAAGCAAAAAATACCATAAACATTCAATAAATGAGATGAAATTGCAGATTTTACTTCACCAAGATTTAACCATGCACAAACCCTAGTTGCAAAAAATTTCACCAAGAAATATCCAAAGCATGTCCTCCAAGAGAAAGCGCATAAGTAAAAGAGCCAATGTTGTCAATAGGGCCAAAATTTCAGATCCAAGTCCTCTTGTGTGAGGAGAATGTTTATGATAAAAATGAATGGCAAGGTCTCTTATTTATAAGAGACCTTGCAAATATAATTTGTCCATAATAAAAGGAGGGTCGACCCCTTTAACTTGCATCTAAAATGTGCATAAATGAAAAATACATGAAATAAACCCTAGAAGGGTGATGTCATGGCCCAGGAGGGTGACATAATGCCTCCAAGGTGAATCGTTGGGCCTTCAAAGGCCACATGTCATGCCTCAAATGCTCAAGGGTGTGTCCTCACCCATACCACATCGAGCAACCTCTGAATCATCAAAATACTAGCCTCCAAGGGTAACGTCAAAGCTAGAAAGGTGATTTCATAGGCCTCCCAAGTCCATGTCCTAGTGCAAGAGGGATGCAATCAGGTGATGCCAAGGTGCCTCCAAAGGCAACATCCTCCATCCTCTATGCACAAAATCTATGGGGTGCTCTGCCCAGCCTGTGGGCTTCCAACCCATGTATGTGGCATAATGACCAACTTGATCAAAACCAAGTCCATCTGTCCATCATCCAAGGTCTTTTAAGGATGTGAGAGCCACTATCTAATGGGTTTGAGTCATCGGATGACTCACTGCTCTTCATCACACATGCCAAAGTCCTGCAATAAGGCACAATGTCCTGGGCACAACCCAAAACATCCCTCAAAGAACCATGTCAAGGGCATCCAAGAACAACACAGAATATAAGACAAAGTAAACCAATGTTCATAAAACACGTCAGTCCTTAAATCATGCAAAGTAAGTTGATGTTTTAGATAGAATCCATGTAAACAATTCACCCCAGTATACCCTTCAAGTATCACCCAAGCCCTTGACCTTGTGAGGGTTACCAACTTTAAGTATGGGAGGGCTTTCGTCCAACCCTATTAGGTGTGCCACCTGAACAATAAGCTACCCAAGTAGAGACATAGGTCTCGAGAGTGACAAGGGAAAGAAAAAACCTATCAAGAGCAAGTATGAGTGTGTTATGGTATTAGGCTTACTTCATGGCTTATGGATCCATTTCTATGAGTGCCTTTGTAGAGGTGGCGCTTGCTTGCTTGAGATACCCTTTCCTCGATACTTTTTGCATTTTGAACCCCTTATTTTGCCTTTTGATACCCAGTTATTATTTGCAAGTCCCCTTTATAAGGTTTCAAGCTTCATTCCTTTATATTTTACTGGGCAATAGTCCTTTATAATTGGTGCATTCATTCACATCTGGACAGAGGCAATTACCATTAGAGGGGGTAGAGCTCAAGCAAGCCTAAGGCTCTTATGGTGGCCTTTATAATCTAGCAATGATATATATATATATATATATATAGCGGTTGCATCATCCTCTGGGCCTTCATCCCCTTCTTCTCATGAGAGAATGGGCCATAATCGAAGCTTGGGATATATGAAAGGATTTATGATGGAAAATGTTAAGTATGATCGAGAGCATAACGTTACCCTTGGGAGGGCCCCCCAATGTTACCCCTTTTCCCTAGGCAGTGACAACACGGGACTAGGGCAAAGAAGCTGACCACCAAGGTGAAACAAGGCAACCAAGACAATTTCTCAAGCAAATGATCCACTATCCAACTTCAACCAAAGATCCTTGTGCCCAATAAATTAAACACAACACTTTGCACGAAGAAAGGACTAACCATGCCTTATGGTGATACTGGTTTACCATACCCCATACTCTGGGTTGCTTGAATGTGATGAGCCTTGGTAGATCTGTGTTGGGAGGCAAATCAAGGGGGGTTGTTGGGCTATGTTGGTCAATCTGACTCTCGACACTCCATGTCTGCTACCTGTGTGTCTCGAGACATGATCTCCTTCGTTACCCCTAGGCTGGGGGTAACAAGACAGACTTGGAAGGCTGCTCCTTCCCACCTGAACCTGAAGGCCGACTCCCTCTAAGCTACTCAACCTTCGAAGCTACCTACTTCTTGTCTTTTGCCACTCTTATGCTTGCCATAGCTTGCATAGACTGGCCCTTTAGCCTATACAACTTGCTCTCTCTAACTCCAAAGATAGTTGTTGTGTCTGAGCTAGATCCTCTAAGCATGATCAACGCATGTCCATTTCGGAATAAGACCTCATAGCCCTTCTTCTCAATCATTGAGATGGAGAACACACTCCTCATGAGTTTTGGAACCCATAACACATTTGTCACTCTCAATATGCCTCTTGACTCCATTCGAAAGGGCACTATTCTAGATCCCTACACTGCATGCTTGGTCCCCATACCAAGTTCCACATATAGATCTAAGTCAAACTCTGTGAAGCTCTTGAACACCTCTCGTGCTCCTGTCATATGACATGTGTCTCTACTATCTATCAACCATGCACCAGCTGATATGGTGCCCAAGGTAATATGGGAAACAAGTAAGAGCTCTGACTACTCAAACTTCTTGGCAAACTCGTACATTTGAGCCTTTGTCAATGCGGCTACCTCTGGTTGCGTCTCGTTTCCACCCTTCTTATTTGTAGATTGACTTGCATAATGCCCAAACTTGTGACATGCAAAGCACTTGACTTTGCTCATGTCCTTCTTCTTCTTGTCTCTGTTGGCAATCTTCGTGCCCTTCTTTACCTGGCTAGCAACAACTACATTCTCGTCATCAACCTTGTGCCTACATCCATTCAGCTCTTCATCCCGAAGTTCCTCCTACACGAAGTCATCCCACAACCTTGACAAATCAAGGAGCTTCTCATGTGCCACGACTCCTTTGATGAACAGTGTCCACTGCTTTGTAAAGCCTTTGTGTCGTCCTCACCAACTATGAGTCATCCATTGCTTCCCCGATTGTGCTAGTTCATCTCAAACCTGTCGGATCCGAGTGAGATAAATCGTCACCGTATCTGATCATGTCATCTACGTATCCCTGAGCTTCTCTCTCAACACCATCTTGTGATTCTCATTCTTCCTCTGAAACAAGCTCTTCAAAGCCTCCCACATGTCCCTAGCTGACTTCTTTTTCGATAAATGAGGTATCAAGTGATCCTTCACTCTATCTAGGATTATCCTCCTAGCTTTCATGTTCTTTAACTTATGGGCAGCCAGGTCTTTTAGATCCGTTGGTGGAGCCACGATGGAGTTGGCAAACTCCCAAATATCATTCTCCATCAACACCAACATTATCCTCTCCTTCCAAGGACTGTAGTTAGACACCCCGTCCAACCTCTCTTCAAATTGCAATCCCGAAGCATCCATCTCCACAACCTGCTGAAAACTCAAATTTGGTTGCCCAGACCTGTTGCCTGCAACCTCCTGTTGCTGCCCAATCCTTTTCTGGGTTGTTTAAGTCTTTTTGGGCGCTACCGGACTATCTCAACCTGCTACCTGGTATGCCTACTCGTTGCCCAAGCATGTTGTTCGCTGCCCGACTGTTGCTCGAAAATTTCTGGGCACTCTGCCAGCTGCCCGGGGCTACCAAAAAAATTTCTAGCCCTCCTAACTGTTGCCCAAGGTTGCCCGACCACAGCCTCTACTCATCTCTTCCGCACATGGACTATCTGTCGACGGCTCCCCTTTAAATGGCAGCTCCAACTGCAACTCGACGTACCTATCACCTACAGACTTGGAAACTGCAAACACCGCGAGCTCCCGACCTCTACTTCTTACCTACTAGCTCACAGCCTATTCACTACTATCGTCAATCTCTTTTCCACGACCACACTGCCTACGACCATTTCTTTGTTGTCTATTGTCGGCTCAACACTCGACTGCCTCTGTGTCGTCCCAACTGCTAGACTCGTCTTCAGCACAATAGTTTCTCTCTCACACAAATTTCCCAGCAGATCCAGCTCTTTCTACGCGACTGATTTCTCAACAGCCATCACGACCGTGGACACATGGACTCTCTCCACGTCGGCTCTGTCCATATTAAACTCAACAGCTACCTACAACTCTAGCCCGATCACAGCTCCCAGCAGCCTGCAACCTCAGCGATTAGCACGATCTGTAGCAACAATCTCAGTGGTCTCTTCAGCCCGATTCCTTTGCTCGACTTAATCTGTCGATGGTTGTTGCTAATCGACCCGACCTCATAGACTTAGCTCCATCTGCACACTCAGCAGATCTTCTCAGCCAATGTGTTCGTACATCGTACGGATTGTACGTAAGGCTTCTTTAATTTTTTAATTTTCTAATTTAATTTACCCCGCAGCCTACGGATCTGTACCTCACTGCAAATCTCAATCTCAATGAAAACTCGACTTCCATCAGAACCTGTGTTCAGATACCATGTTGATTTTCATGCAAACCCAGCGCCTGACTAATGATTCAAATAAACTCGCTTTATTAATTATTAGCACAACTAGGTTATCAACGAAACATGAGTGGAAGCATTAACAACAAAATCCAAACATCACATTGCACAAGATATTTGGGTAAACACCCCTAGAAAAAACCTTGCGGAAAAACCAGATCTTTTATTAATCTTGGGCTCTCGTCCCAGGATAATGGCCCATCAAAGGAATATAACGCTGCAACAATAGCCTAGCCCACTTGGCTGCTATCTCCCTTGCTGCCCCTTCACGCCTCTCCTTAGCCCTGCCCATTCACACTTGAATGAACTCTCTTCACCCACTCAATGAGATCTCCTCTCTCTCTTAGTGTGTGTCTCTCACCTACATTGCCTTTTATTACATTGAGATTTGACCAAATCAATTACTAACCCTAGATCTCCAAAGTGATCAAAGGCTGAGATCTAATCTCAGCTTCACTTTAGATCTAACGGATGGGACTTAATCAACCCTCACTTAAGTTACTAATGCTAAATAACTTAGGCATTTAACTTAATTAATTAAATTATCAATTGCTTTAATAATTAATACATAAAGTGAACTTCCTAAGGTTTTCTAAGAGGTTACAAGGATGACTTCCACATGCTAGACACCGAGCCTATGTGGAAGTACATGTCCGATGCTAATACATCAACAATTATCTTTGTAGTCAAAACATCTTTGTAAGTTTTTTTAATCTTTGTTGTAAAAGGAGGGTAATAGGTAAAAATAGTATTGTCATGTTAAGGGCGGGTGTTGGAGTATTAACATTCCAATACTATAATTTAATGTAATAAAGGAACAATATGTTTATGTGACTTTCATAAAGAGTAATTAAGTGTCATTAGTTAAGAATAATTAGGTCG
>ML837182.1:11056-26635 GCA_009831015.1 Picea engelmannii | reverse complement strand
TGTTGTTTTAGTTAACCTGTTTTTAGGGTCTTAGTGGGTAAAAACGAGGCAAAGCTCCCTAGAGCTGCATCATAGTCTTTCCAACACAGAGAGAAGTTATGAGTGAAAATTTTCAATAAACAAGTGATCTGTGAGAGAGCTCTCCTCAATGTTTGACCATATATAGGTCCAGTATTGTGTCTATGATTGACTTCCAAGTTCCTTGTTATTCTGCCTTTTTGAAAGGGGATCTCTTTGCATTATTAGAGTAGATCCATGTCAATCCCAGATCGATCAAGAGTGGGAAGGGATCAAAACTAGAGTAGATTCATGTCAATCTTAGATCTATCAAGAGTCGAGAAAGATCAAAAAGGTTTTTGCAAAGGTTTCAATTTTTTTTTAATTTAACTTGATAATGAAACCAACTCAATCTCCCAATCACTCACTGGGCGTCTCGGTGCTTAAAAGATGCAGACCTGTTGGTTGCACAAGTCCCATCTGCATTTCCTTGCTCAACAAGATAGGATGATGATACACCAATATGCTTAGTGCTTGGGGTGTTGTTTTGATTTTTTTGAGGATGTTGTTTTGATTTTTTAAAATTGAAGTCGTAGTATTTTTTTTAATTTAACATTACCACATTGTACCATCGGCCTAATACTGGGCTGTAGAAGCGCCAATCAGCACAAAGAGAATATGGTAGGTGAGTGTGGTCTAGTTCTCCAGACATAGTATGACAATGAATTTTAAGACCACATTGTATGTAGTATGTATATATGGTATAATAACATTCGATGACTATCCATAAGTGGGTACAGTATGCAGTAAAGTTAAGGTACATGTTACTTGTAATTATGCAGTATGACATCTAGTTAAAAGGAACCCATTGGAAACCATACTCCAACAAAGATATCCGGTTGCCTATACCTGGTACGATATTAGAAGAGATCTGAAGTCCACTCGAGCTCAAATAGCCTGGGATAATTCTGCAACGGTGGCATGTTCAGAGACAACTAATGTATTCTGAACTCCAAAAACGATTGATGTCCAGGAAACCAATAAACTGTAAGACTACTGAGATGTCTCTCTAAGCAAATCAAGGTCCCCAAAATAATGGACCATTAGCATTCCAGTGTAATTTTAGAGCAATCGAATGATTACAATATGTTGCCAATAATTGCCATGGATATCGCATTGCAAGCAGCCAAACCCACTTCATTGCTTAAACCTGAATTCAAGTCGCAATGTGTGCGCCAGTACTTATATAGAATTTATGGGTCATCATTTAGGCCCTGAGGTAGAAGGTACCTTACATGAGCAGAGCTTAGGCAGGTAAGTGATGAACTTACCTGAGCGGATGTATTACTAACGTATATCATGTAAAAAAGCTTTTTTATTACCATCTACTTAGCCTACAATGACCAGACAAATCATTTTGCTTCGTCTACTAATTTCACTAATGAGAAAGCTTTTCACTTAATACAACCAGCTAAGCATTTCGGAAGTCTGCTTCAGCATAAGCAGAAGAAAACAACTAAATGAGTGACTATGGTTTCCTCATGATTGATTATTGATGTATATTTTTAAATGAGCAGCTACCACAATCCAAAACAAAAATACCTGCTGAAATTTACCACAAAATAGATAAATTAGTCATTAGTGTTCTCTGTTACAAGATACTGAACACGAAGACAACTAGCTATAGAAATCCACTCTAAGACCCTAAAATTCAAATTTACTGTAGAAAAACTAAACGGGCTGGACAAGGGTTTGTAGACGAAGGATTGATTAACATAACCAACTACAGAAATCCACCCTTAAATCCTAAAATTCAGCTAAATTACAGATGGAAGGAGAAAGAGACACATATGGGTATACCTTTTACGATCTTGTTAGTCCCTTTGATGGTGTAAGATTCCAAATCCTTCTTTCCCGGCCTCGTTTTCGCCATGCTCCTCCGTTAACAACAGAGGTAGACCACACAGTTTCCCCGTGCACACAGATTACGGCGTCCTTCCCTCCAAAAATGATAACTAGACTTCGCTAACCACGGTTAAGACGGGTAGTACTACTCCCAACTCCGTTCAAATTCACCTCGATAAATGCAAGAGAAACCCCAACGATGGAACGTGATTCCTCGGGATAATACCCTTGCCGACTAGTTTTGGGAGTCGAAGCATTTTCGCTGCAACTGGTACTTGAATTTATTAAAAACCATGCGAAACCCACACCGATTGTCTGCGAAACCCTCAGTACTCGATATAGTTCGATAATAGCAGCGATCGAGAAGCTTTAAAAAACCCAAGCGAAATAGATAAGGCAGTAACACAGTCGTCAGGTGCCTTGATATTTGTATTGACTCGTTTCTGCAGATCGTGTGGTTTGAATTTTCTTTAAACCCTAGCGATTACTTAAACCCTAAATCGTAGCTTGCTAAGCAACCCTAAATTGTGGCACGCCTGGCCGTTGTTCTTGAACAATCCATGTCCCATGTTCTCTACAGATGCATCTTTCATTTCAAGATTCCATGTCATCTTTGCATTTTTTTTTTCAATTTTATTCAACATTCCGCATTTTCTTTTGAGTTTTTTTGTGTTGGAATTATTTTTTTTATTATTATAAAAAAAATTGTAATATAAAAATCTTTGTATTTTTTTTTTTTCAAGTTTATTGAACATTTCATGTCATCTTTGTATTTTTTTTTGTTTTGTGTGTTTTGGAATTATTTTTATGACTATAAGAAAAAATGAACATTTCATGTCATCTTTGTATTTTTTTTTTGTTTTGTGCGTTTTGGAATTATTTTTATGACTATAAAAAAAAAAATTGTAATTCATTTTCAAATATAATGTGTTATGGAATTATTTTTTATAATTATTATAATTTTTTATTTATTTAAGTGACGTTTAAAAATATTTAAAAATTAATATATTTTTAATTATTTAAAAGATTAAGTTAAAATAATTTTTTAAGTGATATATATAAACGGATAAACTTTATTTTTATGTTTTTTTTTAATTTATTAAATAAAATATTTTATTTTAAAATAATCATGAAGCACTCAAAAGTAATGGTTGAATATATGGAGCATGTATAACATTATCCACCCTTCTTTTCATATTTTAAAGTGGATTAACTCCTTAAAATCTACCAAATAAACTATTTATAGATAGTCATAAAAACACTCAGTAATGATTGAACATTTTTTTTCTAATAGAAAATTACTTTTTATATTTTAAAAATTAATATATTTTTAATTATTTAAAAAACCACTTTAAAATCATTTTTAAGGTGGTACATATAAGCAGATCAAAGTTCATCTCTATTTTTATGTTCTTTTTAAAATTTATTAAATAAGATATTTTATTTTAAGATAATCATGAGGCACCCAAAGGTAATGGTTGAATATATGAAGCATGTATAACATTATACACGCTTCATTTTTTATTTTAAAGTGGATTAACTCCTCAAAATCTATCAAATAAAATATTTACCTTGTAATTTAAAATAGTTATAAATAAGATGTTTTATTTTAAGATAGTCATGAGGCACCCAAAGATAATGGTTGAATATATGAAGCATATATAACATTATACACGCTTCATTTTTTATTTTAAAGTGGATTAACTCCTCAAAATCTATCAAATAAAATATTTACCTTGTAAGTTAAGATAGTTATAAAAACAACCCAAAAGTAGTTGTTGAATATTTTTTTTCAAGAGAAAATAAGTATTTATATTATATATATATATATATATAAATGTGTACACATCGCACAAAAACTTAGCCAGATATAACAACCTCAAAATTGTTCTTGGCCGTTGTAAAAAAAAACTTGTGACCAAAGCAGCTTGCACATCGATGAGTGTGAAAGCAACCCTATTCAAAAAAAAACTAATTCGCATTTTCTACTTACAACTGACAAAAAGTGTGACCAAAATTATGTTGTCACCTTTCTCTAGGGTTTTGTAGGCTACTAAATGTAAATATGCATGCGAATATAGATCCAAAAATAGAGGAGGACCCTCATTTCCTTCTATCCATTAATTATATGATATTTTCCCCTCTTAGAAAGAAAATTTGCCTCCTTATTTTGATCACGATAAATGTGAGAGAAATTGATAGTAATGAATGACTTTATGAGCTCTTTAATTATGTCCTTCCAACCCACTAGGGACATTACCTGCACTTTCCCTTTGCTATTCAACCAGTCAATAACTATTTGAGTCTCCAAAGACCTACACGACATCAATATTTAATCGAACTATTTTAAAGTCTCCAAAGACCTGCAGGACATCAATATTTAATCGAGTTGTCAAGCTAAGAGTAGCCCAAACACCTAGTTATTATGCCCTAGTGTTGGTACCTGGGCCACAGTTGTAGGTCCATTTACAAGTACTAGTTGAATATATAAAACATGTATAGCATAATGCACATATATACATGTAAACCATAACTCATTCCAAACCATGTAGATAGTCATAAAAACACCCAAAAGTAGTGGTTGAACATATAAAACATGTATAGCATAATGCACATATATACATGTAAACCATAACTCATTCCAAACCATGTTTTATTTAAAACCTATCAAAATTTATTTATTTTTGCGGTAAAAATGGCTCTAAAAGGTTCGAACTAGTCATGTCAACAGGAGTGCCTTAAAAGTGCACTCTATGGCCAACCAATCTACATCTCCAAGACAAAACCTACCAAAATTTTAATTTAAAGTGAATTCATGAAAATCATAACTTCTATGGGAAGAGAAAAACCATATTTACATAAAATTATTATAATTTGTCTTGTATTAATGTGAAAAAAAAAAAATGTCTACAAATATCAAAAAACTTTTTTTTTTTTGTAAGTGAGTGTAGGAATCTATATTATTGAAAATAATATGATATAAAAGGTGGGCCTCCTCGTCTTCCTAGAAGGAAACCAGACCAAGGGATCCCTAGTTGCGCAAATTGAAAGTAATGAGGGATGGTTCTGGTCTTCCACCATGGGAAACCATACCAGACCTTCCATGTTCATTTGGAGAAAAAACCTATACATAAAAGAAGAAAATAAAACCATTCTCCTAAACGAGAGCGTGAAAAAAACTAAGTTGACTTGACCAAGCCTGGTATTACTGCCTATAGGCTACCAAATCATTGATCTGGAACTATGAAGTGTTTCTGCACCTGGGGGTGCTCCTTCCGGCCATTTGCATGGCTCTTGTTTTCTCCTTGTTGTGAGGTCATGCGAGTCTTCCTGATTTGAGTTGGCGCATTGTGTCCATCAGCAGGCGTGATGTCCATGCGATGGACATAGCGTAGGCAGAGGTGGAACTAGGTAGCCAATCACTCCAGCTTACATTTCTGGTCCTTCTCTACCTCTACTAACAGTTTGGTAATAGTTTCCAAACTGTTGATGCAACGCAGGATCTCGTCCAACATTTTCTTGTTTTCCTTGTTGTCCTCCTGTTTGGTTTCTTTCCTTTCTGAGATCACTTTTCCGATCATCATCTTAGTTAGCCACACCATCTCCATTGTTTTATGGAAGAGGGTTTCCCTGGGTTGTGTGGCCCCCGGATCAGTTACCCAGTCTGCTTCATGTACCAATGCTTCCCCCACTTTGCCTTTGCACTTGTTCTTTAATTCCTTTTCCCATCGGGTGATGGTTGCCTTCCGCTTCGACGCAACCTGAGTTTGGAAGGTGCCTTCTGCATCTTTTGCAGCCTGTTCCATTCTTGTTAGCCACTACGAACTGATCGTGACTTCCTTCCCAGGGGGGTTCCTTTTCCTATGTGTTTTCTTTAGACGCCCATCCCACTTTGCCTGCCGCAACTCTTGTGTTGGTTACCCTCCCTGTGCCTTCCTTCCCAAGTATTCTTCCTTTCCCTCCCCTTGACTCTGTGATAATCCCTGTTGTTGTACTCCTTCTGATTGGGTTTATTCCTACTGTTCCTCTTCTTATTGACCTTTCCCCACTGTGAGCCCGTCCTTTCAATCTTGGTTTGCTCGCGGTGATGTGTGCTTCCGTCAATTTTCCTGTTAAGGCTTGTATGATCATGATGGGTCGTCCTTTCTCCCTGTGCGATTACTGCCCTTGCTCGCTTGTGATCCAATTGTGTTGCTCTCCATACCTGTACTTGGCTTGGTGGATCGTTCCTGATTTTTGCCTGCCCCACATGCCTTACATCTTTCGTTGCATGTGACTTGTTGCATGGCCTTTCACTTGTGCTTTCCCCACACCTCTTACTGGTAAAATGTACTTTCTTCCGATCGTCCGTCTGCTACTTATTATGCTCTTACATAATAATTAGTGGTAGATTTTTAGGCAGTCCTATCCTACCTGGGCCCGTGAGGCCTTGTGATGTCCTCCTCGATGTGATATTCCATGCTTAAACTACCATCACAATCTTTGGTCGCATGGTGGTTGCAGTCTGTTATGAGTTGCCCATCCAAAATGTTGATCCAGGTGTCATCTAGTTCTGGTCCTACCTTGTCAACCCCCTCGTTGGTGAGCTTGCCCTCTAGCGCATTCGATGACCTGCGCACCCAACGCAACTCCACTGTATCCAGAGTTCTCAGATGCTCCTGGATTTTCTGTAGGGAGTGTGCAAGGAGGCAATGGCGCTGAACCTTGCCCACTCTGGTGCCATTTTGGAGTCTTTTCATCGTGTTGATAACCAAGGTGGAGTCACCTTCCACGATGGTGTTTATCATCCTTTCATGATTTAGGATTTCACGGCCAATTTCGAAGGCTCCAAATTTCGTCTTGTTGTTGGTTGAGTTTCCTATGCTCCCAGCGTACAGTCGGATTATGTTGTCGCCACTATCTCCGATCATTCCACCTGCCCTTACTACTCCTGGATTTCCTTTTGTCGCCCCATCAAAGTTTAGTTTGAAGAACCCTGACGGAGGGGGAGTCCAAATGCGGGCTCTTATATGGAGTTGCAGATTGTGCCTTACAGGTGGGTTGTTGCACCAATATTTCAGTTGAAAAAAGTCCAGGATGCGGGAGTCTTGGTCTGTGAGTTGCGTTTTCTCCATCTTGCAGTTGTGGCTCTACATTGTTTCTCTTATTTGAGAGACTATTGTCTCCTTTATCCTTTCTGTCTGTATGCTTTCATTCCTGAAGATGTGTCGGTTCCGTTCTTTCCAGATTTACCAGATGATCATCCCCGGCGTTAGATTCTAGCAGAGGTTCACCAATTCATTTTCACTATAATCCTCATTCTAGTTGTTGATGGTTGCACTGATGTTCCCCCAGATCCTATTGGATTGGCGGAAGATGTCTGCCGCCCAATCCCAAATCTTTGGTGTGTAACTGCAGTCGTCTAGGAGGTGGTTAGTTGTTTCCTCCTTGTTTAGACAGAGATGGCAGCGAAAGGGGCCTATGAACCCCCTTTTCACGAGGTTCTCCCAAGTTAGAACTCGATTATGTATAACTAGCCATTTGAACGTTTTAATTTTTGGCCATTAGGGACTTTTCCAAAAAAATTCCCACTATTGCTCAAGATTTTCTTGGTCCTGACCCGTGATGTAATACCGTGCTTCTTTTAAGTTGAATTCACCCCCATTTTTCTTGCCCCACCTCAATTGGTCCTCTTCTTCTGAGCCCTCAATTTTCCTTTTTCCCAATTCCTCCTCCAATGTTGGCCCTCGACCAAGTTTTGGAGAACCTTGGTCGTGTTTGACCATTTTTGGGACTTGGACAAGCGAGTCGAAGATGGAGCGCCCACGCGAAGTGGAGATCGTGGGATCCTGCCCCCTTTTACGAGCTTTATGGGTTTAGGGTTTATGTAACAGGTATGTGATGTCGGCCCATGGGTTTAAACATGCTTAGGCCTCTTTTGTAATGTATAAATAAGTAGTTAGGTGATGTAAGTAAGGGGGTTAAGTTCGATCAGATCTAAGTTGGCTTTGTGTAAGATATGTAAAGGTTGCTAAGTACGATTAGTTGTGAAGGCTCTGTGCATACTATGTGTTGATAACTTGCAGAGTTAAGTGCAAGTGATTGTAAGAAGGTTTTGTGCTGTGCCAAACTCAGGAAAGGAGGATCTGGCGAAGTGCGCGTAGATCTTTTATCCTATGCGAAGTTGGTTTTGTGGCTCTGTGCATGTAAGAAGATTGAAAGAAGATAATAAAGAAGATGAAGAGTTGGTGGACATAACCCCATGTTGGGGGTGAACCATGTATACCCTGTGTTGTGATTGCTTTGCGTTATTGATGTGATTTATGCTTAGTGTTGAATCTTTATGTATGTTAGATGCATCTGATGTAGTAGCTTAGTGGCTAATAACATGAATGAATGCTAGATATGTTGATGCTATGTGCTAAATGGTTAGATATAATTAGATCTTGTTGAATACTGCATTGTTTTGAAATTAAGGTTTTTACCTGCGATGTGAATAAGGGTAAAAGACTAATGAACGTTAATTGCTAAGTGCTTTGTTAAGTATTGTGATCACAGATCTATGTCCCAACTAGGTTGTAGACACTTGAGTCCTACAACCCCCCTGCCTCTACCTCGGATGAGACTTCATCTGCTTCGCAGGTGTTCTCGAAAGGGCCGATAGTTAGGGTTTTGTTGGTGCGTTGTTGAAGCGTTGAACCCCGGGTCTGCCCCTGTGCCAACATCCACCTCTTTCGTTATTGTTTTGATCTGACCTCTATTTTGTGGGTTAAGTTTGTCCCAGGTTCTCCATCTAGCACTGCCTTCCCTTTGCTTCCAGTAATGATGGATTTTTGTTTTGCCTTGCCCAATCATTTCTTGTTGAAGCTCCTTCATATCCGAATTTTCCATTCTAGGTTCCTGTTGCCATGCGTCCTCCCAAAACCTTGTTGTTCTACCATTTCAGACTTCCTAGAAGTTGTGTTTCTGGATCTAGTTCTTATTTCGCCAGGTAATATTCCATATGGCTGACCCCTCCCTTGTACCCATGAACCAAATTCGCTCTTGGTTGTTTATATTCGGGGCATACTTGGCCTTCCATAAGTTTTCCCATGGTACCAATTTGTCTTTAACCCATCTCCACCAGAGCTTTGCCCCGTAGGATTCGTTGGTTACCTATGGGTCCTGTAACCCCAAGCCACCTTTGCTTTTTGGTCTGTATACCTTATCCCAGGCCACCAAGGCCCATTTCTTTTTATGTTTTGCGTCGCGCCATAGAAAGTCTCGTTGGATGGCTCTTATCTTTTGTAGGATTCCTTTGGGGGCTGGGAACACTAACAACATATACGTCGGAATTGCTTGAAGAACCGTTTTGGTGAGGGTAAGTCTTTCGGCCAAGTTTAAGGCTCTATAAGTCCAATTTTTTACCCTCTCCTGCAGTTTGATAATAACTCCTTCCCACGTAGCCTTTGTGCAGGCTTTGTCCGTCAAGGGGATTCCCAAGTATTTCATTGGGAGCGTTTTACGTTCAAACCCCAGAATGTTGGCCAAGTTGTGTTGAATTGCTGGATTAGTGTTGAAGAAGTATATCATGGATTTGGAGTGGTTGATTTCCGCCCCTGAGGCTTCTCCAAAGTCTTTTAAGATTCTTGTAAAAGCCTTTGCTTCCTTTACTGTGGGTGTGTCATGGAGTAGGGTATCATCAATGAATTGTTGGTGTGTGGAGGTTGGACAGCCTTCAAAAGGTTTGATGCCTTTTATTTCACCAGCTGCAGTTGCGCTTTTAATGCTTATGCTTAGCCCTTCCATCATTAGAATGAACAGGAAGGGGGACAGTGGGTCCCCTTGTCTTATGCCTCTGGATGGAAAGAAAGGTTTGGCTAGGGCCCCATTGATTAGTAACAAGTAGCTTGTCGTTGAGACTAGCGTGACTATCCAGTTGATCCAGTGTTGGTCGAACCCAAATGCTTCTAACGTCTTGGCCATGTAGTGCCAACTTATTTTGTCGTAAGCCTTTTCCAGGTCAAGTTGGATTATCATCCCCCCTCTGCTTTGGCTTTTCAGCGTGTGAATGATCTCATGGGCTTGGATGATATTGTCCAGGATTTGTCTTCCTTCCACAAAACCCGCTTGTTCCTGTGAAATCGGTGTGGGAAGGAGTGGCTTCAGTCTATTGGCTATGACTTTGAATATTATTTTGTAAACTACATTTCATAAAGCTATAGGCTTGTATCAATTTGGGGTCCTAGCTTCATTTTCTTTAAGGATTAGAGTGATCACTGTGGCATTTAAGGCTTTCAGGATGGTTTGTGATCGCCTGGAGTTCTCCATCGTAAATATCATGCTTAACCACTTTCCAACAGGCTTTGAAGAATTCCACTAAGAAGCCATCCAAACCTGGGGCCTTTCTGTTGGCCATCTCTTGGACTACTTGGTCAATTTCTTCCTGTGCTATGGGTTTGCTTAGGCCAACATTTTTCTCCTCAGTAACCAACTTGGGGATGTGCTGAATTATTCTTTGTATGGCCTCAGATCTGTCTTGGATGGGTTCTTGGGCTATCCCCTGGAAGTGGTTGACCAGTGTATTCTCAATTTCCTGGTGGGATTCTCTCTCAATCCCGTCCTAATCCCTAATCTTCAAGATTTTGTTATGGGATCTTCTTGCAATAGTTGTTCTATGAAGAAACTTTGTATTCCTCTCCCCTTCCTTTAGCCACCTTATTCTGGACTTTTGGCACCACATGATTTCTTCCTGCTGGCATCTTACTTCCCATTCCTGGGTCATTTGGATCTCTTCTTTTTTCCGATCCTCTGTGTATCCCTCTTCGATGCATTGTTCCTGTAGATTCCTCATTTTGTCCTCAATGCTCTTTTTCCCCTGGTTTATATTTCTAAAGACTTCCTTGTTCCAGTCCTTGAGTTTTTGTTCAATGTACTTGAGTTTTTTGTAAATTTTGAACATCCTTGTTCGTTGATCCGGTAGTTCCTCCCGCCACTAATGGTCGATGTTCTACTTGAAGGTGGGATGGTCAATCTAGAATTTCTCAAATCTAAATGGTATGTTCTTCGGCGTGGTTTGAAAATTAGCTTCCAGTTGGACTGGCCAGTGATCTAATCCCCCCCAAGGAAGGATGTTGAAGTCCAAAGTTAGTCCATGCAACATAATTGATTCTGACACCAAGAATTTGTCTAGCCTTGTTGCTACTTGGTGGTGACCTAGTCTTTTGTTGTTCCAGGTGAACTGACCATTACTGGTCATGATATCCACGAGCTTCATTGTGTCGATGAAAGCTGAAAATTTTTCTGCATCTATGTCCAGTCTCCTGGTGCCCCCTTTTCTCTCAACGAGTGTGGTGATGATATTGAAATCCCCTACCAGGATCCAATGGAGGTTGCGGGTGCGATCCTTTAGACTCTCTAGGTCGAGGAGCAATCTCCTTTTCTTCTCCATCACATGGGGGCCATACACATTAGTGCAAACAATTTCCTCTGTGTTCTCTATAATTTGCATTTTAACAAATAGTGTGTGTCTCGTGGCTTCTGCTGCAAGTAGGTTCATCGATTGTGGATTCCAAAATGTGAGGATACCTCCCATCGTCTGTTGACTTTCGATCGCCAACATCTTGTACTTACTCCAGTGTCTTTTACTAATTGTTTCCATTATGTCTAAAGTACATTTTGTCTCTTGAATGAAACACAAGTCAGGTTGTTCCTTACTCAGTCTATTTTTAAGGATTTGTTGCTTTCTTGAGTTGTTTAGGCCTCTTATGTTCCACGTTATAATATTCATTTAAACATGTGGGGGGGATTTGGGGAAGAACTTTTTAATCTTACATGAGTTTATCACCAGGGATCCTAGTTCTTGTAGGGCTACGATGTTTGATTTTCTGCCTTTCTTCCTCCTTGCTTGCTTGGGTGAGTGTTGTAGCTGTCCATTGCTTGTTTTGATTCCCAAATGTCCTATCTTGCCATGCATACGCTTGATCCCTCTGGATTTCACTTCCTCCCTTGGGAGGAAGAGATATTGAATGCGATCGAGTTGCTCCGCTGACACATTGTCTAATCCCCGCCTTTTCCATTGCTCCAGTATATTCGGTAGATCTATTCCTTCCCTTTCCACAATGTCTCTGAGATCGGGGTCCTCTGTTCCTACCTCACTTGAAGTCATCTCTGAATCACCATCTGCTTCCTGCATTGGGGTGTTGGTATCTTTGTTTCCTCCTTCCCTGGGACTTGTACAACCTCCTTGTTCTCCTTTGTTGCTTGGAGTTTCTGTGTGTTCCTGAGTTGCGTGTTCACTCGCTTCCCTATCATTCGTATTTTCCTTCCCTCCTTCTTCTCCTTGGTTGGGCTTGGCCCTTCCTTCTATTTTAAGCTTGGTTTCCAGGTTGCTTCCTATTGGGGCCTTGCCTTGTCTCTTGTTTCCTCTACTTTTGTGATTTGGCCTCATAAAACCGTCCTCATCTTGTTGTGGCTTGGTATTTTCTGATTCTTGTTTTTTGTTAAGAGGGCATTCTCTTAGTAGGTGTCCATGTTCATGGAAAATTCTGCATCGAAATAGGATCTGCTCGTAGTCTATGCTTTCTATCCATTCCTCATCCCTAAAATCCAGGCTTATGGCTTTCGAGAGCACCCCCGATACATCCATCTCTATGCAGATCCTTGCGTAGGATGTATATCTACCTTTCAGGGTAGCTTCCGATGTCTTGACATATTTTTCAATCTTGTTCCCTATGGATTTGAAGGTGGATGGTAGCTAGTAGTCTAGCAGTAAGGCGTAGAGCCTTAGCCAGATCGGGACATTTTTAAAGGTTTCTTTCTCTGGGGAGAAGTTTTCCTTCCATGGACGAATGTACAGCCTCGCTGATGCATGGAAATATGCCCCTCCCCTCAAAGACTTTATCCCTATCCTCTAGGTTCATAAAGAATGTTGTGAAGAAACCTTTCCAGCCCAGGTGGAGTTCCACTTCTCCACTTGGCTTCCAATGGTATTTTATCCAGTTGCACAACGTTTTTTTTGTGGGCCACATGCCCATAAACTTGCAGATCAGTGCATGTGTCTTTATCTAATCCCGTAAGAGTTGCGTTTGGGGGTATTATAGTATAACCTTCGGTATTAGTGTTGTTTTAGGTTTACACGAGTTGCGCCCTTCTGCCCCATTGGGGTTCGTTGTTGCTTGCGCATTGTTCTGGGTTTCTCTAGCTCCTTCCCCCACGTGATCACATTTTTCTTGGTTGCCCTCTTGATTCTTTTCCGATCCTAATCCCGAGGTGTCTGTCGAAGGTTCTTTTAAACGACCACCTCATGGGCCTTTCCCTCTGTCCATCACCACCTGCTTGTATGAGGGGGTTACTTTCCCTCCCCCTTTGGTGACCATGTTGGTCACTGTTGAAATCACGACTGTTAAACCCTAGCTTAAAATTTCTCCAAAGCCGCGACTGCTAACCAAAATAAATATCAAAAAACTTATTTTACATAAAAAAATTATTTTATTTATAACCATTATTATTATTAAATAAATTATTAAAATGGCAAAATTAATTCAAATAATAAAAAAATTACTATTATATAACAAATTATTGAAATTATAAAGTGAAGGCCATGTATCTTATAAAAAAATTTGGTTTAGGGTTATGATTTTATATTTATATCTTGAATAAAACGTTTTGAGTTTCATCTCCCTTCCTTGTTATAAGAGTCAAAATAACAAATTTAAAAAATATATATAAGAGTTTTAAATTCAAACATTTAACACTACTTTATTAAGCAAATCACGTTAACAATAAAATTATTAATAACAATCTAAATTAGCAACAAAGTTTCTTATGCCCCTCTTAGACATATTTTAATGTAATAGTTGTATGTAATCCAAAATAAAAAAAAAAATAATAATTATAAAATACTTGAAACTTATGATAATGTATTACTTATTAATCGAAACATTTTTAAAATATATAAATTGATTAATAAAAAATGTGTCATATTAATCGTATACATAACACTCCAAAGTATAACGGAACTAAAACATATGTGTTCTTCTATACTTTTAAGTAACAAACTTTGAAAGCTATCTAATATCACCTAATTAAACATTCAAAACTATCTTAACATTTCTAGTTATTTGCATTATAATAATTCATCTTAAACTTTTAATATTTTAAATTTAATATGAAATATTTTTTAAATTAATTTTTGTATGGCTATCTAAAATTTTATATATAGTTTTAGTTTTTTTAATATTTATAATTCCCTCGTATCGGGTGACAGGGAAGAGAAAGATTGTGGGGTCGCTAACTGAGGCAGACCACCACATGTCTCCTCAGTTAGTTGGCGCCTGCCACCCACCTCACACCCATGTCGCCTCACTCAATGAATAGTAATGACACCACCTCAATGCATAATGTTGGGATTATGACTTACCGCAGACACCATGTTCAAGCTCTAGTTATGATCTATCGTCGATACCTCCTCCTTGCCTGGTATGATCCTCTTGTCTTGACTCTAGTCATGGAACCTCCCACGGTTTCTTTTCCCTCTATTAATCCCCTATGCTTTCATTCTAATGACTTCCTAAGCTTCCTCCCCGACTTTTTGCTCGGTTATGATATCCTTGTTCCCCTTCTTCTTTGGCTCCACCACCTTTTTCTCCCTTTGAACAACACCTCCTCCTTGTCAGGCTGCCTTCCACTCTATTCATCGTCCCTCGACCTCTCCTTCCCTCCTCTCATGGCCTGTGGAAATCGTTCTCATTATGTCTGTGGTGGTACCTCTCGTAGGCAACAAAGTTACTCAAGCTCTCGACTCATTGTTGTAGCCGAAGAATCATCTGACTCTTACCACGCCCAAACTCCACCCCACATCTAAGAAAAATTAGATTTTGCAGAAGCCAATGTTAGGGTTCTAAGACGCTTTGTCTCGAATGATGAATTTCTCGACTCAATTAGTTCCTAGATTTCGGACACTGGTAACACCAGGTCTTGGGCCTCTCAATACTTGAAAATCATGGAACTTTATTGATAAACGAAGCTCGTGTTGGGACGAGCTTTGGAAGAGCGCAAGGAAGAAAAGAACTAGGTGTTGCTCCAGCTTGATGAAATATAGGGTCAACTCCAACTCCATGACTACAAATTGAAACTCCTGGCCAAACACATGGCTTGATTGGATCTCTCACGTGTCAATTTGCCTCATGCACAGGTGCCTTCGGACAAGGTTCAACCCTCTACCCAACCCCAATGATCTCTAGTTTTTTTTTTCTTTCTTTTTGTTATGTTGTGTAGTCTAGGAGGTTCATGAATCTCAATTCCACCCCGACAAGATAGGGATTATCAACAACTAGTTTTTGTTTATTATATAAGCGGTAGCATTATCTTTAGTTATGTTCAGAGTTTTATATTTAAAAAACAACTCTGTTATATTATCTCAGACAATTTGTTGCATTGTTGTTGGTCTGGTTTCCCCAGTGGCAAGCCAACAACAAGTTTTTTGCACATTTTTCTAAAGGCAATATAAAGATTCTCGATTGTTTACCCAAAAAAATTATTTATATTTAAAATTAATACCTAGATTTTATTACTATAATTTTTTTGAGATTTTAAAAATTAAAAAACTTTAGAAATGTGAATCAATAATATAGTGAAAAATATCTCCATCTCATATTACAAAAGTGTAATTAAAAATAATGAAGAATGTTTAAAATTTTCTAGTTTCATGTTTGCTAT
>ML837182.1:0-11006 GCA_009831015.1 Picea engelmannii | reverse complement strand
AACATTTCTAATAGGATATTATTAAATAGTGTTCATGAGGGTTAATGATTGATTTAATTATTTATTAATTCATTAATTAATTAAGTATTAAATTAATGGTTAATAATAAAAATATAATACTAATTTAAGTTACGTTCCCGTAAATGGGATAAGGCATTTAATAATGGGATAAAGCATTTAATAATGGGATAAGGTCTTTAAGAATGGGATAAGGTGGGGGAGTTAATGCAGGGAAGGCGGTGAAGGAGGAATAAGGGGGGAAATGGAGTTGAGAGGGGATTCATTCTACGAGAGGGGAGAAAGGATTTTGGGAGAGCTTGAGCATTGACAGAGTGGAATTTACAGTGCACCGGGGGGCTGCTAGAGGTTTTGGGCTCGGAGGGCTAGGATATCCGTTGATATCCTAGGGCTAGGCGCTACTAGTCGGCAGGGAGGTTGGTTTTGGGGTGGTGTCCTAAAGAAGCAAGCTAAGGAAGCAAGCGGCAACATCAGTTTCAGGTTAGAGTTACGAATTATTTTGAAGTAAATTGTTATTAAATTTTATTACTATGAAAAATTAGATTTTAAATGTGCTAGATGTAGTAATTATTAAATTTTACTGTGGTGTTCTAATTTAATGGTTATTATAATTAAATTAGAGTCATTACAGCTATGTCCATATGACATAATGTAAATATATAAAACATTTTTTCAAATTCAATATATATAACATGTGTTTCCTCCTAAAAGGTCACAAGTTTAAATCTAGAGGGGGGTAGGGTATGTATACCTCTATAGACTTTACTAGTCAAATCGTTGGGCGGAGGGGGTCTCATACATCAATTTAGTGTATGGCATGGAGGTGACCTTAAAAATAGATTATTATTATTATAAAATAAAATAAAAGGAAACAATAATACAAGTTATTGGTGAAAAATAAAACACGAAAGCTTATTAATCTAAGTTCTTATCTTCAAGAAAGAAGGAAAAACTTAAAACCAATGAGATCATGTGAATCTCAAGTATTAATTGGTTGCCTAAGCGTTATTTGTATGGATTGGATATACTCATCTTTTGATAGATTTACCTGTGTCAAGAAGGCATCAAAGCTCATCATTTCGTCAAATCCTCCTTGTTCTAGAAATGCGAACAAGGATTTAGATTTCTCAACAACAACACTGTCCTCTAAACTAATTGGCTTTATGATTCTTGTAGCTCTCATTGGTGGAACAGGAAAGTTGTATCTTCAGTGCGAGATTTTTCATTTTCTACAACTTCTTGTATGGTAATGTCTATGGACTTTCACAAGGTCTAGTTCCAAATGATATGTATTGCATGCTATGTATTTATCCACAAATTGTTCGATCTTTGAATTCTTATCAGCTCCATAGATTGGTGCACTCTCTATCCACAACAGTGCGTGGTCATGCTCATTTCCCCTATTCTGGAATTTAGTCACAAAAAAGTAGTCTGATATTTTTTTCGAAAAACGTTTCATCATGGCATATCAATTGTCTCAAAGCATTTATTCTATGTCTATAGTATCGAGTACATGTCACTGAGTCTTTTCTTATGAGGTAGTCAGTGTCATTATTTTTCAGTGTATCGTTTTTTTTTTTACGTTTCCTGTTACTATGCAGGTCAGAAATGATAGCCACCAATGGATCCCAGCAATGCTCTACACTTGTAAATGTGATGAAAAACGTTGGCGGCCCCAATTGCTAGATCATTGCAATTGTTTTTTGTTTTGTTTTGTTGCAAATAGTCAGGAGAGGTCCCGATGTTCTTGAAATCTATGTATCCAATATCAAATTTCAGAATTTTTTCTAGGTTTACTTTGTACTTCACATCCTTGGCCAACAACTTTCTTCCTTGTAATTGGCCTTTTCTTATTCGGACCCACATGCATGACATAACTTGCTCTATTCTTATGCACATTGTTTTGAAAAACAAATTTGTTATGTGACGGGAGAAGTAATCGCTTGAATTTAGTAGCTCCCATCGGACTATTTTATGATAACTGAATTGTTCTGTAATACCAGTGCCACGTGGATCTGCATAGAACAGTGTTGGAAAGTTCATTTCCTTAGCGAATTTGTCCTTGAATATTCCAAGTGGACATTGCCCCTCGCCAGGTGCAATTTCGACAATTTTGTCTTGCAAGTCACGAATGCACTGTGAATCAATGAATCCATGGACCAATGTTTTAGCAAGTGTTTCAATCTCTGATTCATCAATTGTATCAAAATCACTAGGATTTTCGAGAGTCTCTGCAGAGTTTCCATGTTCTTCTGCGAGAACACTGTTCCAGTTGGCATTTATACAAATGTTCTTTGCTTTGTACAGGGCCCTGGAACACAATTCCTTTAATGCTTTCACAAGAGCATGCACACACACTTTGCCTATTTGATACACATTTTTGTATTGCAAGCGTCTTTTCAGAGCCACAATGATTGTAATTGTATTGTTAATGAACAGTGGCAACGCTTTTTGCACAACATCTAGCTGAACAGACACATTAATAATTAATCCTGTTAAGCCCATATGGGGTCGCTTATAGCCCCAAGGTTTGATTTGAGAAAAAGCAATTCGTAGAGAGATAGGTCTCTCCTCAAGTTCGGTAAGTGCACTTACATCTGCTAGTGGTGTATTACATCTTATTCAGCCAGGGGTTGCAAACTGTGGCAATTTTCCATTTTCAAGTGATCATTTGCATGGAAGACAAACTTTCTCACTGGAAAATGGTTTATCGTGGGCTGTCAACCAGAGGTATTATGCTTGCAAATCAGGTGTGAAAGACTTACTATTTTTTGAAAAATTCAATTGTTCACAAATTGCACATGCAATGGAAGGAGTGTCTTTCATTTGTTTCATGTAGGTCTGTCTTGCATTTTTTTTTTCCGCAAGGAAGTATGGGTAGAAACTGTTTCATGTTTTTCATGTACACCACTAACTGCCACAGTTGCATGACCATTCTGGGATATGCAATCGCACATGTTTATGTTTTGTTCTGCACGAACAAATTTCTTTACATTGTCATTTGTGAGTTTCTCTCTAAAAGGAAGTGTAGCAATGTATTTTTTTCTCTCGCGCATGACCTTTTTCAAGTTGTGGTAACTTACTCTACATTTCTTGCCCAAGGGCGGGGTGACCTGGTGGAAATTGGGATGAATTTCACTCTCACCCAGTTTCTCAAAAACTATTTTACGTTTTTTGTTCAAGGCCTCTATTTGCTTATCAGAAGTCGAACGAATTTGACAAATGTTTTTTTTCAAATTGTGATAACATACTCTACATTTTTTTGTTTAAGACCTCTATGGCCTCATCACAACTTAAATGAATTCTACACATGTTTTTTTTGTTCAAGCCCTGTCTACCCATATCACAACCTGGAGGACTCTCGTTTTGACTAAAAAGCATTCCACGCATATGCAGATTCGATGTCATTTGGGTGGCATGCACACTCAACCCTGAACTACCGATATCTCCAAGCAAAGGTTCATAATGGATATGTGTTGTATCTGTTTTCAACGACAGGATGTGAATTGTTCGATCATAATTTGAATCGGTGACCCAGGAATGTACACTGCCAGCTGGCGAGGCCGACCAAACTTGGATCTTCACCCTGAATACCATAGACAGCCATTGCAAACAGAATCTGCAACCCTCCATATTCCCTTTTTCATATGGAAGCGCCATGTTCACAAGGTATTCCTGCCAACTTCCAACTGTCGACATATTTTCCATGAGATATGGGCAAAGGTGTTGATGCAAGCACCTAAAAGCCTATTAGCTGCCGCCTATAATCCCATTAGAGAAGGACTGTACAGTGTAAAGACGCAACAACTAAACATCGAACTTGGCTACTACCAAACAACAAATTGCAGTAAACAGACAATCTCCAGAGCTAGACACAACATTTGTTGCCCGCTGTAAACCATAGCAATCTATGCCATCCAAAATCTATTTCCATTACCATTGAAGGTCTTTTCAAATAACGAACAAGTAGATATGAGGACCTTCTATATTGCATATGGACATTTTTCTGTACATCAGTGGTTCATAATGGACACTGAGGGCATCGACATCATGGAACAAGATGCAATATGGATTGTCAGATGCAGTTTATTGAATAGTAGATATCTTGTTTTTCTTGTCAATGACCATATGCCAACTGATATATTCAGCCAGTTAGACAACCACTGAATACAAAATGTATCTCCCCAAAGTCCCCTATGATGTGCAGGCAAAAATGGAGATGCAAACAACTGCATCTTTGAAAAATACGTAGCCACATCATGTATTCCATGCAACTATCGAAGAAAATCAGATTCTAGTTCGTATTCATAGGACTACAAAGCCTTAATATCGCCATTCTTAAAACAGGCCAAGAAATAATCTATCAATCCATTGCGCAACTCGGTCGACGAATACCGAAAATGCAATAGAACCTGGAATGTATCGAAAAGGCAATCCCCAACAGTATACGAGAATGCATCCAGTCTAAAAAGGCCATTCCTATGCAAAACCACGTCAATGCTATCATGTACAATGGACTGTGTATCTTTTTCATACTACTTAACATCTATTACCTCTTTCATATTTTCAACTGTCATTTTGAAGCTATTTGCTAGATACTTTCAGTTTTTATCAAAACAAAGAAAAGCACAGGCAAAAATAAAAACTAGCAAAATAAAAAAGAAAAGCAAAAAAGTGCACCAATCCCCTCATGTATCTTTAAACCTTCTTCTTCTCAACTTGAATCCCCCTAGTTCCCATAGTAGATGAGAAGAAAATAGACTGACACTATAAACTGAACCAAGTAGAAGAAAGACCGCCAAAAAATAAAACCATAACTTAACTCAGCAGAAAGAAAACAAGCAGACGCAGTTTTTCGGCCCATAGAGTAGAAGCATACACTGTGTCTACATCCCGCCCAATGGTTCCTTATTCTGACAACTCCCAACTACTTTTCGTAAATCCCTCTGCATTGCAATTTTCGGAAAAACTATGGACGCGACATCCACCATAGGAAGACACATTGTTTCCAGGAATAGAAACTAAGAGCACAAACAAAAATGGTTTGGAATGGAATACTAAAAATCAGCAAGAACAGGGAAAGTTACCCATCAAGAAAGGATGAGAAGACCTCAACGCCAAAAAAAATGCAAATTGCAACAAAAGGTCCAACATTTTGCAAAGTTAAAGAACAACAAACCAGTGAACAACCACAAAGATCTCGAACTGCAAGTGCAGGACCTCAACTTTGCAAAGTTGAATCAAACAAGAACCAGAATCATGGAACGAAACAACGAACAAGGATGGAGCACAAGAGCAGGGATGTCGGGCATGAAAAAAATTGTATTGCAAGGCATCTGTACAATAAACATTTAAGACTGGCAGAGCTCTTAGGTAAATAGTTAAGATAGTAAGGACCATCGAAGGGCGTAGGCATGTGCAAGCATTTAAGAAAAGATGCAGGGTGGCTGGACTGTTCTCTCGAAGCACGCAACAATAAAGCAAAAATCATACATAGCAATATTGTGGAGAATGTATTCAACCCAGTAGAAAATGCTAAGGGGAAACATTTGAACTAATGCTAGCATTAATCCACATTCCACGAATGCATAACAAAATTTATGATTCAAAAAGACCATATACTACCAAATACTTTGGAAATGCAAACATATTTTACATTGGGAGTAGCGAAGGTGGCAATAAAACCTCCAATCTGTTGTCTAATCAGATCTTGACAAACATGATACTTTTTATTATATAAAAATCGATATTTTCACTTCCCTTGTTCCAACAATAGACAATAGCGAAATATTTCTGGTCAACACACAAGCTAATTCCAGGTCAACGATTTATTGATCGCTATAGTCCCTCTATGCCTACGGTAGGGACTAATAAATAAGTCAGGCTTACAATGATATTTAAACCTATTTTTAAATCTTGGTGGTGTTACAAGAAGATCTCCATCTTACCCACTAGCTAAACGCCACTCTACCTACCAACCACGTCTTGTTGACTGACTTAAGGTGCTTGTAGGTTGGTGCCCAAATTGATGTCTCCTACAATAATATGTATGGATGTTATTCATGATATGATTTATTCTATTTGTTTCTCCTGTTGTGAAAATAAAATGAATGTCGGCAGGTCTCAACACCGATAACTGATACAAGTCCCTGTCTTCATTGTTGGTCCCTCTGGTGATCCATGACCTAGAATATGGGTAGGTTTACATGTAATGTAACTAAAATAATAAAGCATACCACCTATTTGGAGGAGCAACCTTGTTCCCTTCAATACTAACTTATTTATTTAAAATTTTTAAATGATGTTGTAGTCGGGTGATGTGATAGATGCACAAATGCAAGTGATGCATGATGCAAATGGAAAGGGAATCATAATCTGGATAAATAATATAGGCAATATTTGTGTTAGCTCATTCGAAGGATGGAAACAAAGAATCAATCTATTGAAGGAAAAGTTGTTGGTCACAAAGGACTATCATATCTTTTAAGAATATAACAAGATAATGGATGAGCAATAAAAAAAAGCTCTCCTTGAACCGGAAGGATATATAGTGCTCCACAAGTGGTCTAGTGACGTGGAAGGCCAAAGAACCATCATCAACATCTACTAGTGGTGGCCTTTTTCAGTTCATCAGTTTGTTAGTCATCCTTCATAGTTTTTTTCCGTATATCAACTACAGGTCTGGAGAGCCTATGTTACTTATGGATCCTTTTTCCAGTGACTGTGGAGGCTTTATTTTGGAGATTTCGCATCCAGGATGGAACAACTCCTTGGCAGTTTTGAATTTGTCTGGATCACTAGTTGATTGTATTGTATAGCTGTTAGTTATTATGTTTTGGACAATTCCATAGCTTTTGTTTACTTTTATGGGCTATACATATATATAGCAGCTTGGATTGGCGATGTAAAAATTATATTTCCTTAATATAATGTGTTAATTTTCTTCTAGAAAAAAATGGAAAGGGAAGGCTTTGGGAATAAAATAATAAAGAAATAGTGATATATTGTAATTAAAAATTATGTGTTCATTTAATAAATAAATTGATAGTAGTAATGAGAGCCCACATGGCATTTTTATGTTTTTTCTTAATTTTTGATCTCACAAAAGGTACCAAAACCACATAAAAATTGTAATTTCAACGTTTCCAACTAATGAAATAATAAATAAATGATTTTATTATACAATAAAAATGATTATTTTTTAGATTCAAAAGTCAAACTTTGGAAGTTGATTTAAAAATTTACCAACTAATTGAAAGTCAAAAGCTTTTGACTCAAAACTAATTACAATATATCCTGCCAGGTATAATAATATATACTTAATAAATGACACTCCCACAAAGGAAGGGCCACTCACCACTTAAACAGTATAGATACCCATCTTAAGTAGACTAATATTGTGAAAACTCGGGAATCTGGTTCATCAATGGTTGCTCAGCCCTCTAGGCCTAGTTTTATGTTCCCACGAGGCTCTTGGGCGCTAGTTAGCGAACGATCGTGCCTTAGGAACTGCGCACTCTCAGTTCCTTGGGTGGTAAGTCCCTCCCTTATCTCCATAAGGACCTAGACGTGATCCATTATGAAGTCAGGTTGTCAGAAGGACGAGAGGTACATAAATAGTTAAGTTTGATCATGCTATTAGTTATGGGTGATGACGACCTAGACTACGACGATGAAGTATTTAACACAGTCGACGTCTTCCCATTAGATCTCGAGCACATTCACATGCAGACATTGAAAATGGCGACTGACATGTCAGCCCTCAGCCCCTTGGATCTCCCCCCCTTCACAAGATCCTGAGGTTGCACACCCCAAAAATGCCCTGAGATTGTGTCATTCAAGTGGGAGAAGCTCAAAATTCAATTCAGGAGATAATACACTTAATTTCACCAAGGAAATCAGCTAGAAGTTGCATCACCCAACTCTTTCCCATAATTCTTTCCATGCAGAGACCTCGACTCTGAATCTAGAGAAATACACCAATTCAGATTTATCACTAGCGAGGAAAAAAAGCTCAAATATTTGCTCACAAAAAATTGTTGGAAAGTATGGCATGAGCGAAAGAAGAGGGTGGTGGGCATTGATGTGGCGATCAGGGACATCCCCAATCTTGCTAGGAGGACTGCAATTGGGAGGTTTTGTGGTAAATCCATTTCCCTGTCGTCCATGAAGTCTCAGTTAAATGACAATTGGGTTGGAGTGTTGGTATATTGCTCTGTATTCCATACTCGAGCACAAGGTTGGCTCTACTTCATCTTTAACACCCATGAGGATATGATGGAAGTTTTTAGTGATCCATGGGGCTAAGGGCCCTCGGGTCTGGTTCTAAAAGAGTGGTCCATCTCTTTTGACCCAACCAGGGACATACATTCTTCATCCAAAGTATGAGCCATACTACCAAACTTGCCTCTGGCTTTTTGGCAAGAAGAGGCCTTGATTGCTATTGGTAATTGTATAGGAAAATTTGTCAGCCTAGAACCCGATTGGGACTCTAAGACAAATAAGCATTGGGTCTGGCTTCAAATAGAAGTGGGCTTGCACAATAGGTTGATGGAAAAGATCAAGCTCATTTGGGGATGATTCTCTGTCTCTCAAAGAATCGACTATTGGCGCATTCCCTTCCATTGCTTCAAATGCCATGCAATCGACCATCTCCAAGCCCAATGCACCCGAATCGTGGCTCACTTCCCACCATTCTTGAAGGTCTGGAAGAGAACACCAAGATAGATGAATCCTGAGCCAGAAAAGGTGGTGAATTCAAATAGCTCGGAGGGTAGTGACATAAATATGACACAATCATCGTTTCTAGGTGGCAACTCTCTAAAAGACACACTCGACACTTGTCCTGATAATAAATTATGTCCCCCTGCTCTAGTTCAACTTTCTATGACGTCGCCTTTTCCATTATTCCTAAATCTAAAATTATGGGCCCTCGTGTTTCCCCCATCATCCCTATGCCCTGTAACTGC
The DNA here is from genome assembly GCA_009831015.1 of Picea engelmannii. Lineage (NCBI taxonomy): Eukaryota > Viridiplantae > Streptophyta > Pinopsida > Pinales > Pinaceae > Picea > Picea engelmannii. The sequence goes on along the minus strand of ML837182.1, from coordinate 2,019 downwards.
CCCTCCCTCCCTGTTTATGAGGCTTCCCTTCCTTTATAAGAGTCAGGTAGAGATTCTCTTTCCTTATTTTCTAGAAAGAATACTTTGGCCTCCTCCATGGACCCTTCTAATGAGGCTAACCCTTCTGCCTCCTTGACGTCAACCCCCCTCTCCTCTACAGTAATCAAATCATACTACCTTCTTTGCTCTAAAAAACCCAAAGGTTGGGCAAGGGAGGCCTATCGAGGCCTGACTATGGATAAAGGAATTGGCAGGCATGTGGGGAGAAAATCCTCTGTCTCATTGGCTCAACTTCAACCAGTCAAAGAAATCTAAAGTGCTAAGCACTCTATAATTATTTGGGCCCTTAGATAGGGTGACGCCTAGGAAAAAATTCATCAATGAAAGTCCTCTATTTCAATGCTCGGGGAGTTAGGGGCACTCCCAAACTCTTAGCCCTCAAGCAGTTGTGTCAGGTTGCCAACCCTAACATTCTGATGATTCAAGAAACAATGTGTAGCAGTGCAAAAGTATTGGATTTGATCATTCCATGGCTTCTAGGTTGGTCATTTTTCTCTTTAGATGTTGATGGCCTCTCAAGGGGTCTACTCTCAACTTGGAGCCCTCACATTAAGGTGACCAATAAGTCTTCTCTTCCCTCCTACCTAGTTCTACAAGTTTTTGAGAGAACGCTCAACTCCTCCTTCAAGATAATCAATATTTACGGCCCATACTCAAATTGCTTCCCTTTATAGGATTGAATTAGCGAGTCGGGAGTCTGCACCTCGAAAAACATCATACTAGGGGGGACCTAAATCTTACCCTCTATTTGCATGAAGTATGGGGAGTGGCTCCTTGCCAAGATATTCTAGAAAACTTATTCTTGCATTGGCTGGAATCTCATCATCTTTTCGACTTGGTGCCTCCTAAACTCTCTCACAAGTGGTGCAATGGAAGAAAAGGGGATAGTTTGATAGCCAAAAGGTTAGATAGGTTTCTTGTCTCTGAAAGAATCCTTGACAACCCTTGGTTCTTCAAATCAAGAGTAGAAATCAGGGGTCTTTCTGATCACCTTCCAGTCTTTTTGGAAATCTCATGCTCTAAGAAAGACCTTTCTTCCCTTTGAAATTTAATCATGATTGGATTAAAGAGAAGGATGGTCAAAAGTTGGTGGAGGATACCTGGATCCACTTGAGCAAAGAGTCCGAGACTCCTCTCATGCTTTTATTTGTTGAAAATATTTCCAAAATCAAACAAGCAACATCCAAATGGGCCAAAATATTCAAGGAAAAACAATCGGGCCTCCTAAGGGAAGTGGAATCAAATCTCAGGCTCCTCCTTATCGATAGAGATGCAGGAAGCCTGTCAGGCGAAGAAGAAGTCTTGCTTCAATTGCTTTTGAAGAAAAAACAAACACTTCTAGCAGATGAAGAATCAAAATGGCGCTAAAAAGGCAGAGCCATATGGATTCGAGAAGGGGACAACAACACTAAATTTTTCCACATGTTTTCTAGTTACAGGAAAATGTACAACTCCTTTTGGGAAATCACATATCAGGAAGGTGGAAAGGCTATTGAGCCTGAAGAGATTGCTAAAGCAGGTAAATGTTTCTTCTCTAACCTCTTCAAGCCCCCAGTGGGGCGCCTGTTGACCAAAATTTGGTCATCTATATTTTTCCACTCTTGGATTCATAAAATCCGTATATCAAAAGAAGACATTTTTTGAACTTTTATAAGTTCACTCTACAACCCTCAATCTCAGCTTTGTCATTCACTTTTCAGATCATAAATTTGTTTATGTATGCCTAAGTTATTCAAGATCTGGTCTAAAGGTCCGAAGGAGAGATTATGAAGATTTTTTCTAAGTATCATGTTATCCTCTCCATTTTCGAATTGTGAAGTACTCTCATCACTTATTTCCCTCACCTTCCATCGCCACACTTAACCATTTTTCTCTTTTCACCACTCTTCTCCATATGCTCCACTAGTCTCTACACTTAGACGTTTTTGGGAGTCTTCCTTCATCTCCTCATCGGGTTCG
>ML837181.1:16533-46004 GCA_009831015.1 Picea engelmannii | reverse complement strand
CATGTACGAGTACGAAATATGTGTATTTTATTTATTAAGTGTTTATTTCTCTAAACATGTATAATTAAATTGTATTAAATTAATAATTAACTTTTATTAAATTAATAAATAATTATTTGTATAGGACTATATTAAAAAAATAAAAAAATTGTTTTTACACAAACTAACAACACACATGTTGTAAATGTGTTGAACCAGCACATAATAGATCTAGCTAGCAAATGGCATACACAATACACGAGAGAAATAATGGAAGAATTTTCATTAACCTAATGAATGAATGATGATTTGCACATGATATACTCTGTATAACTCAACTAATGCGCACTGGGGGAGAATCCAATGCATCATAGTGGTGGTCTAGAGTGATATGGCCACACACCAACAGTTACGGTAGTAAACTGCGACCTGGTCTAGTCTCTCAGGCAATTATGGGAGTGAACTGCCACCTAGTCTGAGTTAACTAGTCTCTCAGTCTTTAGTTAACTGTCTGAAACAAAGTGAAGTGAGGAGAAGATCAGGGAATAATGAGTAATGCACTAGTATGGTGATAATCTCAAGGAAAATGCACATTAGTTCTTGATGATCCTAATGTTGCATGGTGATAATCCTAATGTGGCATCTAGAGTCCACTCAACTGATCAAACTGAAGTGTGAAATGAAGAGAATATTCTCCCTAAACTATAAGAGACTGAATAATGAATAATAAACACAGGGAAAAACTTAGGAAAAATAAATCCTATGTGTGTGTGAAGTATCTCCAACATCCCCTCCTGAACATCACTATGGTGAAAATAAAGAATCGGTCCTGGCAACGTGGCCATGTTAGGTACCCAAATAGAAAACATACATTGAAATAAATTAGGAAAGAGGGAAAACCTCATGGGAAAACCTCCCCTCAAAGTACAATGAATATAAAAAGAAGAACTAAGAGTTGCTAAGCAACTGTGTCCTTCACTCCAAGACGACTGCACAGAGAATGGAACTTCTTCTCAGTGAAGGTCTTGGTGAATATGTTTGCAATCAGTTATGCTGAAGGACACAACTAGAGGTCGATGGTCCCCTCATGTACTAAGTCCCAGATGTAGTGCATGTGGATCTCAGTGTGCTTCGTCTGTTGCCTCTGAACTAGATCTTTGTAGAACTTCAGAGTGCTCTGGTTGTCACACCAGATGACGACCAGTAGATCAAATTGAATTCCCAACTCAGTGAGAAAATGTTATAGCCACATAGTCGGAATGGTTATGTTAACTACCCCATTGTACTCTGCCTCAACTAAATATAGAGAAATATCATCCTGCTTCTCGTTCAACCAACAGATAGGCCCAAAACAAAGACTGATTGACTAACCAGATGTGGAATTGCGATCAATGTTATCAGGAGCCTTGTCAAAATCAGTGAACCTGGTGAGGTCCAATGTAGATCCTACTACATAGTGAATCCCAAAGGTGATGGTGCCCTGTATGTATCGAAGGATACACTTTGTATCCTTTCGATGTAGCTCATGCGACTTCAGCATGAACCTGGAGAGTGATCCAACTACATATGAGAGGTCTTGTTTGGAGTGTGTGAGATAAATAAAGCTCCCCACTAGCTGTCTGTACAGTGTACTATCAACTTGTGGAGTGTCCCCGCCATCCTCAAGTCTGACTCCTGATAGGAAAGAAGTCGGGGTAGAGATGCATTATGTCATGTGAAATCTCTCAAGGAGATCTCGTGCATACTTCGCTTGAGATAGTTTGATGTCAGATGCATCCAGACAGATATCGAGTCCAAGGAAGAAATGTAGCGGACCCATGTCCATCATCAAGAACCTGTCATGAAAAATCCTCTTGACTGCAACAATCGCTGAAGTTGAGAAATCAACGATCAACGAATCATCAACATACAAAACTAGGAGTATAAGTAAATCAGTCATCTTGAGCATGTAAACATTTGGGTTTGACTTACAACGTACAAACTTATGTGATAACAGGTATGATTCCATATTGGCATACCATTCTCTTATAGCCTACTTGAGGCCATAAAGAGACTTCTTCAGTCAATAGACCAAAGATGAATCTTGCATAAATACTTGGGCTTCTCCATATAGATCTCCTCATATAGATTGTCATGAAGAAATGCATTCTTCACGTCCATTTGATGGACTTCCCATCCCTTGGTTGTTGTAATGGCAAGTGTTGAATGTATGGAATCCATATTATCTACTGGAGTGAAGGTCTCATCATAGTCAATGCCATGCACCTGCTGAAAGTCTTTGGAAACTATCCTGGGGTTGTATCTGCTAACATGTCCATCCGCAACACTCTTTTTCTCGTAGACCCATATGCACCTGACAAGTTTCCTTTCTGAAGGAAGGGGAACTAGATCCCAAGTCTGGTTCTCGAGGAGGGATTTGTACTCTTCCTACATGGAGGATTACCAAAAGGGATTTCCATCAGCCTCACCATAGGACTGTGAATCTGAAGACTGAACCAAGAAAAGATGTTTGGGTGGCATCAGTTCAGTGGAAGTGAGTGAAAGAGGCAGCTCCTCGAAATTAGATCAAGTCCTCCTAGTATCAGTTGGATCCCAAACAAGATCTCTTGCATCCTGAAGAGTAGTGTTGGCCCATTTGGGCCTCTTCTCTAGCTCTGCATATGAATTTTCATGCACTGACTCTGCATATGACTATATTGACTCTGTATATGGATGATCTCAATCCTTTGAATGAGAACTCATCTAAAGAAGAGTCGACATTTTCATGTTCATCATCTTTCAAAAGTGGAAGAACAAAAGTGTCTACATGTGGCTGCTGAGGTACATGTGAGACACCTTCCTCGAATTGGACACTATGTTTGATGATGATCTAGTCCAAGGAAATATCAATGAGTCTGTATACCTTCACATCATTGGGGTATCCAACAAATATACACTATGTGCTCTGTGTATCAAGTGCCTTCCTCTTCTTAGAGGGAATCTTGGCCCATGCACATGAACTGAAAATATGAAAGTGGGTCACTTCTAGTTTGAGGCCGCTCCAAGCCTCGTAGGGTGTCTTATCCTTGACAAATCTATGGGGAGATGTGTTTTGGATGTAGGTTGCACAATTAAGTTCTTCAACCCATAATTTCTGTGGAAGTTACTTTGCATGTATCATGCAAGATTCCATCTCTTTTAGAGATCTATTTTTTTGCTCAACAACTCCGTTTTGTTGCGGATTATAGGGAACTGTGTGCTGCAACTGAATCCCGACCTCATGACAAAGATTTTGTATCTCATGGTTGAAATAATCTCCCCCATTATCTTTTCAGAGGACTTTAATTTTCTTTCCTGATTGTGTCTCAACAAGGGCTTTGAAATCTTTGAGGTGTTGAAAAACCTCTGATTTTTTATTGAGAAAGAAAATCCATGTGAAGCATGAGAAATCATAAAAAAAAATGAGCACACACCTTGCTTTATTAATTGGTGGATGCGGAAAAGGGCCCATGAGGTCACTATGGGTCATATCTAAAGGAAGGGAAGACTTTTGAGTCTTTCCTTTGTCAAATTTCTCTTGAGGGTGTTTTCCAAGAATACATCCCTCACAAATTCCTTTTGAGAATTGGATTTCAGGTAGACCATCCACCATTTCCTGGTTTCTAATTTTTTGCATATATTTGAAATTTAAATTCCCGAACATTTCGTGCCATATCCTACTACTTTCATCAACATGGGTAAGTAGTAATGCAAAATCTGGTTCAATAAATTCAGAAAATGTGTAGAGTCTAGATTGATGATTTACCTCACTGATAGAAACCATGGAATTGGTCTGCATGTCATAAATATCCACTACATCAGGTGTGAATATGACTGTCTTTCCGATGCCAGAGTTTTTCATCTGATACATGGAGAGAAGATTGATGGAAAGTTTGGAATCATGTAGCACATTCTTAAAGCTTTTATTTGTGAGTTCAATTCTTCTTTTTCCATTGACCTAGATTGGAGAGTTGTCCCCTATCAGAATAGGAGGACCTTTGCATGCATCCAATGAAGAATAGACTTATTTTGTGGCATCCATGTGGTGTGATGCACCTGAATATACAATCCAAGCATCATGAGAGGATTTGATGGCAATCAAAGCATGGCTATATTTTCCTTTCTTGGGCCTTCAATCCTTGAGTTGCAACAACAAATCATTATATTTGGTAAAGAAATCTTGGAGATTGTCGAATATTTTTGGATCCAAAGTGAGCAATTCCACCTCGAGCATGTGTCCCCTCATCTTGTACTTTTTCCCAAAAATCCCTTCCATGGTCGTCCAGGATTCATTGGGAGTTTTACAAGAGGATATGTGAAAAAGGAGTTTAGGATAACTAAGACTGCAAATAGTTCCAAACGCTTCATCCATTCGATTTATATACTTGTATTTTTATATGGACGATGTTGGTTCAGTTTCTGTGTTCGTGGTTAACCTGCATAATCCTCTTCCTCAAAGATGCATTATCATCTTCTTATTCCATGCAATAAATTGTACGGTGTAAGAATGATTTTTTTTTGAAATTCCATTTTTCCGTTGTCTTCAATCTTCGGTACCTGGAAAAATAATTTGGTGTGTCTTTTCCCTAGTAGTCCGTCGGCTCTAATAAATTGTATGGTGTAATAATGAATTCTTTTGGAAATTCAATTTTTCTGTTTTCTTCAATCTTCGGTACCTGCAAAAATAATTTGGTGTGTATTTTCCCTAACAGTCCATCTTGGTGTGTATTTTCCCTAGAAAACTCCTGAGATGTTACTTAAGAATTGATAGGGTATGTTCGTGAATATTGTGGGCTATGGGGCAATCGGTTCTGGTAGGATCCATTAATGAAGGAGCTCATCGATATTGGGAGTGATCTCATCTAACTCTATCGGGTGGAGAGGGAAAGGGTTTTGTATGGTGAATGATTATGGGGGGAAGGTGAAGCTAACCATTGGATGTAGAGGTAGGGTGGATAGAGGGGATACTAGTTCACTAAAAAATTTGGGGAATCGTGGTAGAGGTGAGAGGTATGGCCATGTGCGATGGGAGGTTAGATATTTACGGTGTGCATTGCACCTTTTCTTGGCTAACCACCCTATTTTTCCAAAAATTTTAATGTGAGGTGTGATTTCTCTAACTCTAAACCGGTCACAGATGTCCACCTCCACAATTACCCATTCTCAGTGAGGTTCTAGATATGCATCCCACCATCATGCCAGGGTTCCAACCATGAATTTATCGAGGGTGAAAAATATTTTATATATTTTTAAGCCTTGGATCCATGTAAGTAATATAACCACCATCTCCGACCCATCATACTGATAGGGGACAAAGTATTTCATGTTCTCTTTCGCGGAGATATGTGCACACCTCATGGTCGATACCTCATAAAAATTATTCAGCCATATATCCAAGGCATCTACAGAATCCATGTCATAATACTTGACACTCCTCCAGCTTAATTCTTCCTGTGCCTCGTGATCTTTTAAATATTTGCAATTCCCGATCTATGTGCTTCCTCGTTGACAGGCTCATTGTAGTGGTTTCCTTCATATGGATCCAGTGGTGTGACCACGCACGAGGTGTTAGTATCAAATGACATTTGGTTGTTTTTCAAATTCAACATCGCATTGTTATCAAAAGCCAGTCGATTCCTAGTAATGCAGTTTAGGGATCTGACTCATCCATTATTTCAATGACTTCAAAGTCATCCTTTGATTATACTCCTTCTATATTCACCTCAACATTCTCCAATTGGCCGATGGGGTGGATCTTATACTAGTTGTCTAATAGAAGTTGAATGGGTGACGAGACCAACTTCAGTCCCAGAATTTCTTGGGTAAAATGTTTACTTTGGATCCTATATCTAACATGACTCCATTGATATCATACCCACCTGACTCTCCTATCATTTTAAACTCTTAGTTAGTGCTCTTTTTCTTATTTACATAGAATACATTCCTTTCTGGTAGCGAAGCTGCAATGGTGCTATCCTCTCCTTATTCTTTCATACAAGAAGTTAACATCTTAGTCAACTTACTCACAAATTTTGGATCTCTTAGTGAATGAAAACAATAGTGCAAGGTATTAACCTGGTCTTGTGCTTCTTCCATGTGACTGAGGTCATGCAAGGATTCTATGCACACTACACATTGCAACTCTTCTTGATGTTGTTCATATTCTTCCTACTCAGTACATCGCAAAATAGTCTATCTACATTCTCTTTCTATTGATATTTGGGTGGCACACTAGATGTCTTCACACATACAAGCTTCCTCCAAAGATATTTGCATTGTGCATTGTAGTTCTTTTTGCGCATGCACTTCCTTGAGTGACCTCTGTGTCACCTGTTGTACTTCTTTTCATATTTGTTCTTATTCTAGCGACCTTTGCGTCGCCCTATGAAATTCCTCTCAGACCCATGCCTCTCCAAGAGATCTTTGAGTCACACATTACAACTCCTTGTGCACTTGTTCTTCCTCCAAGGTTTGTTTCAAATCGCGTAGAAACAAATTCTACTGAGCCGCATCAAACTTAGGAGGGGGTTTGGGAGGATTTATGATCTTTCCTTCTATTTGTTGACCTGAACCATCTTCATGCTCGAAGTCTTCCCATGTCTTCGCCCCTTAACGGGTTAGTACCTGCACGTTCACTTATCCCTTCTTCTTCCGGTTTTTGTGCAGCTCAACATGTACCATGTTACAATTACCCTTCTTGTCCTCCCACTTTTTCAAAAAGTCTGAAAAATCCTTGGTTACATTCTCGGGACTATAACAATATGCACATGGTATGTGTGACTTAGTGCAGAACCATGAGACATGACAAATCTCACCGCACTTGAAGATCATGGGGTATGTCGCCTCCTCCACCATATCCTCATCCACGACCATGTTTGTACCCACCTCAAGTTCCTCCTTGATATATGCCTCTATCACCACCCTCACAGTCACCACCCTTTTATTCCTCTTGTACCTGAAATGCATCCTGGGTATTATCTTACATCATTTGGAAGGAATGAAAACACTAATATCATGGTCAATGGACTTACATAATTCACAGAAGGGGGAGTGATTTGTTTCTTGATACTTATGTAACGTGGGGTAAGGGGGTGGTACATGGCCCCATTGTCGACGTATTTCACACCATTTCAACTATGCAAATGGAAATAGGCTCGGTGAGTCTATCTCCACACAATTTTGAAGGACCGAGCACTCGTCTAATTAATTCCCTACTTAGTGGCATGTAGTGCACCACACATTTTCATGCATGAATTTATCCTTATCCATATCTTGCACCTATATTGTTAGGTTGGTTAGTTGTGACTCAACCTACACCAACCCAACTGATTTTTATGTGCCTCCAGGTGTGGCTTCCAAGCACATCGTGATCTCGACTACCTCAGCTTGAGTCGTCACCTTTTGTTGGGTGAGAAAGACTCATATATGGGGGAAAACCCCACAATGAACCATTCTCTGTGTTGCACGTCTTGTATCTAGAGCATCAACCTATCCAACAAGATTTTGAAATGTTGGTCATAATCCCAGACGATCTCTCCTTATTTTTGCTTGATTTCCTTGATTTTTGTAATGCATCAGGACTCTGACTTTGGCTTCTGAAATTCCCGAAGCAGGTCCTATTTGATATCGGTCAAGGACCTCACCAATCCTGTTAGCGTTGTATCCTTATACTTCATGTACCATGTGAGGGCCTGATCCTTGAATGTAGTCTCCAGTTGCGCGATCTTAGTTGGCTCGCTTGTAACTCTCTTTACAAACCAATTTCTTCGCAAGTGAACTATTGTTTCTCCACATAAGACTTACCCATTCCATGGAACACGAGCAATATCAATGTATTGTCTTGATTGGCCATCTTGGAACTAGAGTTAGTTCCACTTTTCTAACTGTTATCGTCTATATCCTTCCACACCAATACTGCTTAGGGTAAAGTATTGTTGACTTTACCTTCTTCTTGACTTGTGTTGTCACTTATTTCCTCTTCTTTTCTTTCTTCAACTTCAACCTTTTCACTATCTATTGTGGGTTCTTCTTGATTGAAAATTTGTAAGGGGGGTGGAACAAAGTGGGGCTAAGACCATATTCTCTTGAAATTTCTTGTGAGGGGACCCAAAGATCCATATAATTGCATCTGTGCAAGACAATCCAACATTATCAGTTCATCTCTGACACCACTAGGGGAGCCTCAATATTCCTTCACGTCTGGTGCATCCAAATTTTTGTGCCTTCTTCTCATGATATGACTGTGCACCACCAACTTGTGCTCTTGCCTCCCAACTGATCCAGGCACTACCACTGTGCGATTAATATCGTGGTCTGATTTGTGTAGTACCACCTTGTGCAGATTCAATTTCTTCACTCAGCACATCACTTCTCCACACATTACTCACTAGGATGCTTAGTTTACCACCACTACATGGAGAATCAAAATCCCATCTTATTGGAACCTCACCATACTACATGACCACTTCTCTTCATGTAAATGCGTAACCATGCGATGCTTCCTCTTCCAAGTCCACCGGTTCACTATAAATTTGCGCATGTGCACCACACATGTGAGCTCTTCCTCTTCCAAAGGCTACAAAATACTGCAATATCCAAAGGGTACCAGATTTGTCACTTAGGACCTCATTACCACTACTGTCACTACTGGTATCTTCAATTCCAAGCCTCTTCGTAGGCATGTCCTCACCTATGCTCCACTCTAGCACAACATGCTCTCCTGCACTATTTCTTGATGTGAGCTTGCTCTTCATTTTGTTCCTGACACCTCGCTATGCACCCTTAGCTAAGTCTTCTCTATTCTTCCCCTCATCTTTCTCCCTCAACTAAGATTTTCTTCTCTATATTTTGACTCTTTTTCTTCTCTGCTCCTCTGGATCCATGTTGGCCCTTGGTTATGGAAGAAAAGGCGAAACACAAACTACGTGGAAGGAAGGTTGACTGAGATCAGGTCGAAGTGGTTAAAGAAGAAGAAAATATGGAGTGAATTATGTGTTATAGCAAGATTTGCCTCACCATTTCTATCTTGCATAGAGGGCCTTTTTCCATTTCCCTATGCTGACTTGTCATCCCTTTTTAATGAATCTAGAGCTAAAAATGCATATTTTCCCACATATACGTGCCCTATCTATTATACAACATGCGTATACGCAGGCTGCTCCACTACAACTAGTGTACATCGGGATTTGTGCCAAAAAATACAAAAATGAAGTCGGGTTTCCATGTCACGACAAGAGATCTCTGATCCTTGGCCTTCCATATGCTAGAAACGTTCTGACTCAACCTTTCAATTGCATTTTGAAGGCTATAAAAGCATAATTTCGAGCTATGGAAAAGAGGAGAAAGCATTCAACTTTAAGAGCAAAGTTACTCTGGAGAAATTACTTCATATTGAGTCTGCATCCCTTTGTCCCTCAAGTTTGAACACAGTGTTCAATCCCCAAGCTCTTTCCTTCTTGCTGAGAGAACCTCATTGTCTCTTTTCTATGAGCTTTCCTTTGGTGGAGGATTGAAGTGGTGGAGGCCCAGTTGGAAGGAACTTGGTTTCTTTGTTTCGAACCATGCTGACACAGAGGTCTGTAATGTTGTCACTTATGCTAATCATTTATTAATAGAAATACTCCTTTCCCGTCCTATTGGTATCATGAAAATATATGATTATTATCCATGGGCATGTTTGTAATGTTTATTAATGGATTATGCTATCTAATGTGCTAACCTCCTTATATTATCACTATATACTTTCTCTTCTTGTTTGTTGAGAACTTGTTGAGAACTTGTTGCAGGTATAAAGCTTTGGGTTGAAGTGCTCAACGGTGGAACATCATCGAACGTTGGATCGAGGTAGGCCCCTTTCCTATATTGCACATTAGTTTATATAGCATACGTTGGAATTGAGTTGATTTATGAAGTCATACCTGTCTGTTGTGGTTTACCCTGGCCATAGAGTGTTTTTCCCTCGTAACAGAACTGGTGACTCCACTGGGGAGAGATCTTCATTCTACGGGTTAAAGTACTTTTTCTTCTTGCATTGCTCTTTTTCTTTTGTGTTTCTTGTCGTATCACTGCTTGACAGATTCTGTTCACTCTGGGTCTGATTTTTCAGCCTTTTTCCCTTACCTGGCCTTGTTTTAAAGCTTGTATGTGCCTTTTGCCTTGAAAGTTGTGTATACACGCATGCTATCTCACTGCAAGATGCGTATATACACATTTTTCTCTTGAACACACACGTATACCACTTTCCTTGATTGTTTGCTTGGTTTAGTGACTGTTGGGTGGGATTTGATGATTGTTGAGCCTTCTTAGGTCTCTGTAGTGCCTATTGAGATTCTTTGAGTCGACAGGAAACCTGTTTGGAGTTGAATTTTTGGGCGTAGTCTTTCTCTTTGTTTTTCATTTTTTGATTTGTCCTTGTACCCTGGGTTGTTTGCTTGGTTGCTTGGTATTCTGCTTGAGTGATTGCTTTAATACACAGTAGAATTTTATATATCACGTTGCTTATCAGTCCATGCATTTTATTTTTTAGTATATTGAAAATACAGAAAAAAAAATAGGCATTTACATTGCTTGGCATTTTTGTCTTTTGAATCTTTATCGTTAGCTTAGTGCATTTAGTGAAAGATTGCATTTTACTTCTGAATTGCAGAATTGAAATTGAAAATTGCACTGTTTTTATACGCATATCATTCATTGAAAAAGTTAAAGATAGACTTTGCATTATATTCATATTTATTTTCTTATAGAATCATAATATCATGAGTTTCACTTCCATACCTTTTTGAGTAATCATGACCAATAAAATTTACACTTTAAATTAAAATTGATTAGTCATGATTTTATTTTTAGGGTGCACAAACTAGTCTAGGATTTAGTGCCTTGGAATAGGATTTTGTGAGTAAACTTCTCCAAGGAAATTAAATCAACATATGTGTCTGAGACAGGGAGTTGAGAATTCCATTTTATAATTGGTAAAATCGGGAGGCTCCGTTCACACCAAAGTTAATCACAAGGTAGTGCAAAGTTATTTGAAGGGATAACCCCTAGATACCCGCCTAGCGTTAGAGATATTTCTATGGATTTATTCATATTTGGGGATCTTTCTAGTGCCCATACCCCCATGAGAGGCAGTACTCTCAAGGTTTCAGTATTTTCTACCCTGCCCATACGGTAATCCGGACTTACGACTGCTCGCATGTGCATCGATTATACAATTTTTTATTAGTTTCTTGACTTAGGTATCTCATAGGTTACTTGTAGGGGTTATTTTGCTTGTACCCTGGGTCAGATAGGGATCGTACAACACACAACCTTTATGGAAGATTACCTCTCTGGGGGGATATGATCGACTGGTTGTTAAGCCCATGAGAGCCCCTTAAGAGTTTATATTGAGTTCTCTTTATGGATAGTGGGGTTCCTTTGGCCCCCTCATTTACTGCTACCCCACCATGACGTTCATGGGGGAAAATCCATCTATTTCTTATAATGGTATGAAGAATTATGATACTCAGTCAATGCCTTGGGTCTTTGATCATTTTTCTCATGGTATGTCTGATATGTCTTTGCACTTGTCATCCTCTATCTCTCCTCCTTATGCGAATACAGGTTTTGGGTCTGGGGGAATGATGCCTCCTTCTTATCCCTCTCCGTTTGGTGGGAGTCATATCCTTCAAACACCTCTTACGATAGGAGGTTGGAATCTTCCTTCCTACGAATCCACTATGCGAGAAGTAAGTGCCCAATTAAGCAATCAGTCTACTTGTTACACTCCATCCACTTATCCTTCTTCTGCTATGTTGGTTCCTACAAACACTTTTCTCATGGCGGACCTTTGTTTTCCCTCTGGTGTTTCATTCGGGGGGAAATTATTTCTATAGTATGGGAAACCCCCCTCATGAAGTTCCTTCGTCCGAGGGAAACATATATCCTCACATGAGTAACCATTTTCATGTCGCTTTCTCTTCGCAAGAGGCTTCCTTAGTGTCAATACCCTTACAAGTCATGTTGGGGGAATTCATATGATTGAGAAGCCTAGATGTCTCAGACGTAAGCCTAGATTCCTTTGCAGGATTTGTAAAGGAAGTCACCTTACTTGTTTGTGTCATGTTACTACTAGGATACTAGAAGTATGGGGCTCACCTAAGGGCCCTTCGAGTTTTGAGGCATCTATGGTTTCACAACTCTCTATTCCTTCTTTGGTTGATACAACAGTCATGCTGTTGCAATCTTCGGCTGATACCCTTTTCCCTTTAGGGGTTGATGCATCCTTTGACCTTGTTGTCTCACATCCCGTTCAACCTGTGGTTGTGTCGATCCAATATTCAATCGACACCTCCCCTATGTTCGGGGGTGATACTTCTCTTCACCTTGTTGTCTTGCATATTGTTCAACCAACAGTTGTGTCGATGCAATCTTTGACCGACAACAATCCTGTTTTTTGGGGTGATGCACCTCTTGACCTTGTTGTCTCGCATCCTATTCAACCAATGGTTCAGGAAGTGGTCGTATCGATGCAATATTCGATCGACCCCACTCTTCTCTCGGAGAGTGACAAGTCTAAGGAAGTGGTTGCACCAATGCAATTTTTGGCCGATCTCGCTCTTTTGGTTCTGGTTCTATACCGTTTATGCCATGTACTTAACATTTCTATTACTTCACCTTTTGAACAAGAGAGAGTTTTACTCTTCCCGAGTTCTCTCCCTCCAAGTATTGAGGAGATTCCCTTTGATTGGGATGGTCTTGTGGGGTATCCAATGCCTCCACCTATGTTTTTCCGAGGAAGAGACATTATCCGATATAACATAGAGACGATAAACTCCGTTAGCACTTTGTCCTCCTCGACTCGGAGAGCTTTGGGTCTTCCCAAGCTTGTGTCAGTTCTTCTTAAGATACTGACATTCCATAGAAGGTCTGCACGGGAGCCTTGGCCTCCCTCGTGACTTGCTGCCTATATTCTCCCTAATGAGTCTTAGTTAAGCTCTTTTTCGACTCGTATAAAAACAAAAATTATTGTCGAGTGATTTGTCCCTTTCACACTCGTTAAATTGTATTTGAAAGGTCACGAGTCTTAGTTAATCTCTTTTCTGATTCATTACCAAAAATAGAAAAGATAGCCAAGTGAGCTTGTCTTTTTCACACTCGTAAATTGGATTTGAAAAGATGTCTATTTGGCACAAGTTTACCCCTTTTTCACACCAAATAGACTAAAAGACATAAAAAAGGACATTTTTTGGCGTTAAGTTGTGATTGCATCTCATGCCCTCACTTGCAGTATTGAGCCTTTAGCCGATTCTCGCTTTGCGTTATAAACCATTTCCTAAGCAATTTTTTGCATCCTTAACGAAGCAGAGCCTTGTTTATATCCTTCGTAATTTGACACCCCATACCCTGGAGGGAACATCACCCCTAGTGTCCATCTCCCACATGAATTTCCTTGCATTGTGCATAAGTACGTTCCATTGCTGGAACTAATTTTGCTTACTTGCGACACTCGTTTCCTCCTCTGTATCATAGCATTCATTTTATATGAAAAAACAAAAAAAACACAAGCGGGAAGGGAGTACTATATTATATTTGACAACAGTCGTGTTGCCTTTGAATAGAGCACAAAGTTATTGAGTCCTTGCGTCATCATAATTTTGGGTTTAGCATGGTCTTAGGAAGTTGATCTCGTTACAGAGTTTTCTCTACCGATTGGTTACTCTTCCAGTCCCCATGGAGAACATTATCAATGCCTCCTGCATTTGATAGTTATATCATTGAGTCTATGCTGCCGGAGTCTACCATATGTCTCATGCTCTTGTTCAAAGGAAGTCTATCAACTTGTGTCAACCACTCCTGAGAAATCTTGACATTGCATGTCGACCATACCCTCAGTTTGTCTCAGAATCACATGATACTATGGTCTTATCATGCACCTTGGCCCTACTTTCATCATTGGTAGGTCACCTTGAACCCAAAAATTGACATTTCATCATTGGTCATTGACTGGGTGGTTTCCCTTGTGTTCAACGACAAGACATCTATTCACACTTTGGGATTCATGCAGTGTCTTGGATGCCATTAGCCTTATTGGTGGTTTCCTCGCCTTTGACAACAGTTTTCATCATTGGCTGCTATTTAGAGGGTCTTATTCATGTACCGCTTGCATTTGGTACACGCGAAATATGCACAGGGTCGTTGGTTTGTGAACATGTTCTTCATCTGATCTCCACCAAATTATGAAGCTCCTGCTTTGTTCCTCGTGTTGACTGATGAGAGATGCCTTAATGCTCTCCTTTTAGTGGGTCCCTTTCCATCGACTTCGACTCATTTATTCTGGATATGGGACCTAGAGTTTTATGATTACCTTGAGGCTTGCAGTCATTTGTGGCAGGCTTTCTCACCATTGACAGATGGGAATACGTCAATGTCTCCTGATCAATGGATTACTCAAGTGTTTGACACCGACTCCTTTATTCACACTTGTAGGAATGTACTCGGTGCCTTGATACCTACTTCCATTATTGGTAGGTTGTCTCGCGTTTGTTAACGATATACCTCAATGACCGGTAATCAAACGATGTCTCATTGTGTTCGACCTCAATTCCTTTATTCACGTGATGTAGACTTACACCCTTAGTAGATAGTGTAGAAGACTTGAAGACATCACTATGTGGCCGCAACTTTCCTGAGCTATTGCATCCTTTTCATTGGACCAGTACCTATATCATTTCAATGATCATGGGAGATCAGATTGTACTCCATGGTATACATATATCTTCAGATTGGTTTTGAGACTGGTTTCACTGGGCCTTGTTCATGACTATGACAACTTTTGGAATGTAACCGCATTTTTATTTTCCTATTCATGGCCATGAACACTTATTTGGTATATTTTTCACATGGATCTGTAGTGTATTCTTGGCATCCATGTATGAAAATTCAGTACAAAATGTAATGATCAATTGAGTTCGTCTAGCTGGTTCTCTACCACTCCACTCCTAGGTTATTTATAATGTATTTCAGCCATTGCAGATACTCCTTTAACCTCACACATTAGGGGGCATCTATTATAGCAAGATTTGCCTCACCATTTATATCTTACACAAAGGGCCTTTTCCCATTTCCCTATGCAGAGTTTTCATCCATTTTTGATTAATCCAGAGCTAAAAAAACATATTTTTCCACATATGTGTGTCGTATCTACTATACAACATGCGTATATGCATGCTGCTCCACTACAACTTGCGTACATCGGGATTTGTGCCAAAAAATAAAAAAATGAAGTCGGGTTTCCATGTCACAATGGGAGATATCTGATCTGTTTCCTTCCATATACTGGAAACGTTCTGACTCGGCCCTTAAATTGCATTTTGAAGGATATAAAAGCACAATTCTGATCTATGGAAAAGAGGAGAAAGCATTCAAATTTAAGAGAAAAGTTACTTTCGAGAAATTACTTCATATTGAGTCTGCATCCCTTTGTCCCTCAAGTCTAAACATAGTCTTCATCCCCCAAGCTCTTTCCCTATTGCCGAGAGAACCTCATTGTCTCTTTTCTATGATCTTTCCTTTGGTGGAGTATTGAAGTGGTGGAGGCCCAATTGGAAGGAACTTGGTTTCTTGGTTTCAAACCGTGTCGACACAGACGTCTGTAATGTTGTCACTTATGCAGATCATTTATTAATAGAAATACTCCTTTCCCATCCTATTGGTATCATGCAAATATATGATTATTATCCATGGGAATGTTTGTAATTTTTATTAATGGATTATGTTATCTAATGTGCTAACCCCCTTATATTATCACTATATACTTGCTCTACTAGTTTGTTGAGAACTTGTTGCAGAATAAAGCTTTGGGTCGAAGTGCTCAATGGTGGAACATCATCGAACATTGGATTGAGGTCGGCCCCTTTCCTATCTTGCACATTAGTTTATATAGAATACATTGGATTTGAGTTGATTTCTACAGTCATAACTGTCTATTATGGTTTACCCTGGCCATAGAGAGTTCTTCCCTCGTAACAGTCTGAGAGAGAAATTCATTGGACGAGGAGATCGAGGAAGATAGATCAGAAAGGAAGATGGATCGTGAACAACTCAAGAAGTGGGAAAAGCCACTGGTAGATTCTTTGGAGAACCTCGCGGGAAGGAAGGAAAGACAGGCTGGTGAAGCCCTGAAAATGCGGGTCAAGTTGACCTAGGGTTTTGGTATCTAGGGTTTTGACACCTAGGATTTGGCCTAAGGATGTCAGTGAGCTATTGTAATGTATAAATAAAGGTCAAGAGGACTTGAGATGGTTTAGAGACATGCATAGATTATGTATGTGGATTGATTGTTGTTGTTACTGAGAGAGATGTATGTGTTGTAAGATCTTCAGCTGGGTTCGAAGATCAACCCTGCATCTAGGTGTGCAGGGAAGGGAGATAGAGAGAAGAGAGAAAGAGAGAGCTCTGCAAGCTAAGAGCACAGATAGAACTGTAAGATTTCACCTAATATATTAATAAGAACAGTTTTGTGGATGTAGCCCTAGGGAGAGGGTGAACCACGTATATCATGTTGTTGTGTGTGATTGATGTTGTGTTCTTTACTCTGTTACTCTGATGATACATTAGTATGTTAGATATGGTATATAACTATGCGAAGTAGGTTTATGCTTGGAAAGAATAATATTATCTCCGTGTGTGGTTGCCTTGATTCCACTTGCATTTCCTCTGGTTGTAGACACATGTGTCTTGCAACCCTCTATTGCTACTTCGGGTGAAAATTCTTCACAGGTGTTACTGAAAGGGCTAGTATTTAGGGCTTGTCGGTGCGCTATTAGAGATGAACCCTGGGTCTACCCCTATGTCAATAGTCCATTACAGTCCTCACCACATCTCAAAAACTTCTTGGATCCTCCACAATGGACCCATACTCCGGTTCTCTTTCCCCCACCTTTTCTAGAACACCCCCCCCCCCCCCCCNTACTCAACCATCCTATCAGGACCCAAGTGCATCATCCTTTTTTCTATGAATAAAATTTTGATCCAAAGGGGGATGTCTTCTAATATCTGCTTTATTGGACCTTCTTCAAACTTTCTTTCATCCTCGTTGAAAGAATTGGTATATTCAATAGAAAAATCAACAATGTAGCCTTCCTTTACTTGGGAAAACGATAAATCAATGGCACAAGTCCAATTGTTATCCAATGACATTATACTATCAAGATTGAATTGATCCCATATTATTGTCTTTGAAGGTAACACCGCCAAATCAATATTCACTTTTATTTTTAACCACTCATGTAGCAAACATGGATATTTTGCAAAAAAAGAGTTAATGTAGATCAAAGTAAATATATCTACCTTTCCATTCGTTCACATTCACCCTCAATCCTTTCATATCTCATACAAAAATCTCATCGTCCTTCGCTTATATTCAGTCTTGAATCTCTTCCTTAGACAAATGCCACCACATTTCTCTTTTCCTTCATCAATCTCAACAAGATTTTAGGTCCCGACAATAGAATCATTTATTGGTGCTAGGAAGTGTCATTTTTTTAGTACACACTTGCATGTGCATTGACCTTCCCCTAAGAAAAAACATGCCTATCCTCGACCGAGGCCTAGGAAGGTCTTACCCGAGATGCAGAGAGGATCACATAGACCACAATTTATTGTGTCGGGGTTGGAGGATCAAACATAACTAACATTACTGCAAATGACATCCCTGTAATTCATATATGATGATCTAACAAGGAATACGAATTAAAACAATATATGAACATGTGTTACTCATTCATAAAAAACACAGAATATAACAAAGCTTCCATATATTTATTACTAGACATATTCCACCATATTAGAGATACACATTGTGCTGAAGGACTAAGTAGCACAACACAAGAATTCATCTCATTATTATATAAACAGTGGGAATACAACAACATGCACCTTACGCTAAGCTTTTAGATTCAGATAGATACAAGACACATGAGACTTCTCCATACAACATATGATTGCAATGGGACTTTATCTGAGACTTTTATATCTTTCTCTGCTAGGGAGAATTTTCCTTCATTGTTCTGCTCCAATCCATTTTTTGATCTAATGGAATCACATGCTTCTAGTACCTTCCAGAGCTCCACATAGGTTCTTTGCATCATGGGAAATCTTAACTGACGGCTAGATCATCTTCTACCCCCCCCCCCATGTCTTCATATGTTGTTGGAAAAAATCATTCAGGGAGATATCCTAGTGATTCTTTTCTTTCTTATGGTGGGCATCTTCTTGGTTCATGGCTCAACTAACAAAACTCAGACCAACACATCCTTTACCACCATTATGCTTGGCACGTTGCTTAACAAAACCTGGTCCGATGTGCGCACTATGGCATTCTTTTGTGCATCTCCTTAGGCACTCGCAAAACTACTGTATGAGCGTGCACAACTTTTGTAATATCCCCAAGGACGAGCCCCTGTTGTATTTATGAATTGTAAAATATGTTTTGTAGGATGGTGAGTCGAGTGTTAATAAGCTAGTGGGATTATGTGTTTATTAGGCCGGAGAGCCTAAGTGTTAAAGGCCAGGACCATGTTTTTGTATATGTAATTATGTAGAACATTAATAAAATATAAGCATCGTTGCATGAAAACCGACCACGAAGAAAGAGTGATAGGGGACTAAGCTTCCACAAAGTGTGTAAGGGAAAGGGGGTTGAAAGGTTGGAAAGAGGGGCTAAGCTTAGGGGCTTAAGTCCTTGAGAATAATAATTTATTATTATTCCAAAACTGTGTGAAAGACATGATTTTATCCTAAGTCTTGGGAGAGGCAACGCATGCAGCTCCAACGTGTGCAAAAAGGGAATGCATGCAGCTCCAAGAAGACAAGTGTCGACCTGGGCGCATGCAGTTAAAGGATAATGCGTCAGTTATGTTGGGGTTTCGTCCTTGATTCTTTGGTTTGCTGTCTGAACCATGTGGTGTCGACGTCTGATCTCTGCATACCCTCACGTAGCACTGAAACCAGAAAATCGTGGTGTTTTCCTGAGAAGCCAACTCATCCTATGTCTGAACCGTTTGAGTTTGCGTTCGACCTCTAAGTCGATTCCTTGTCACGCACCCTGAAAACCAGTGGAAAACCCATGGACTGAGCCATGTGTCCTATGCATCCTGTGAACCCAGTTTATATGCCCTTCCAGAGCCAAGTTTGTACCTGAACCGTTCATGGTTTGTTGCCTTCTATTTTCCTGAGTGGTGTTGATCAGTTGTTGTTTCTTTTATCTTTACCTTGTGGGAATTGAGTTGAACTAGTTGAAGAAGTGGGTTTTCAGGCTTGTGGTTGAAGATGCATTTTTTTAGGCCTATGAGTAGCTCTTTCCAGGTGAGAGAGTCTGCTGAGAAATGGTGTTCTCCCAGAGAGAGTCCAGCACCAACTACAGAGCTCTGAGAATTCCTGATCCGACCTATTGTCGAGACCCAGAGAGGGAGGTGAAGCAACTGATGGACTATTGGAGTTACTTCACACACACCTAGGATTTATTTTTCCTAAGGTTATTCCTTGTTTATTAGTCATAATTAGTCATTATCCAGTCTCCTATATTTTCGGGGAGAATATTCCACCTGGAGAATATTCTCTTTCAATTAACACTTCAGTTTGAATAGTTGAGTTGAGTTTAGATGTTGCATTGGTTTTGTCACCATGAAACATTGGGATCATCACCAACTCACTACTCTTTGTTCAGTCAGTTAACTGAAGACTAGTTGAATAGTTAACTTAGCTAGGTGGCAGTTCACTCCCGTAACTGCCTGAGAGACTAGACTAGGTGGCCATTTACTCTTGTAACTGCTGGTGTGTGTCCATATCAATATAGACCACCACTATGGCTCATTAGTTACTCATGTATCCTATATCTATTGTAAATTATTCACTCTTTGAGTGTGGAATGCGGTTAATGAGAATTCTTCCATTATTTCTCTCTTGCTTTTTCTTTCTCAATTTCTCTCTGCAAATGTGTGTGGTATTTTCTAGCTAGATCTATTATGTTCAGCTTCAACACATTTACATGGAATGTTCTTGTGAATGTGTATACTCCCAGGTGGAACAACCATGTGGGGAATGAGAGTCCGTGAGTAGTGGGCGTAAGAAGGATCTTGGAGAGAATCCTTCCGGTTGTACTGTGTAGTTTTCCTGTAACCTCAGCCTAGTCTAAGATTCCCTTACCTTGGGTGGAGCTTGGTCCGAGCTCGGTGGTGATGCACTGTTGAGCATGATGAGCAGTGTGGTGTAAGCCTAGGAGGGTCATTGAAGGTCTGCACGTAGTTGCTGGAATTACTCCAATTTAAAGATAATTATTAATTATGTACTTAATTTATATGAGATGCATGTCTGTGTATTTGAAATGTTTTCATGTATTCCGTTGAATGTATGAGTTACTGTTAATTCCATTAATTCTATATGTTAGTAGTAAGTCTGTGATTACTCTATATTGTTTGGTTAAATTTCATTAATTATGCTTGTTATATATATGTCTGAGAATGTTCCGCGTAGTAGTGTTGCCTGATAGTGGGGTTGATGGTCGGGGACATTACAATATGGTATCAGAGCCACAGTTTCAACACTGAGCCTGGATGGGCCAACTAAGTGGTCTTTGGACCCAAGGTTTTGAGGGGAAATGATGTTCGGATGGAACCAATTTTGAACCTTAGAATGTTTCTGAATGCCAAGGGGTTACTTGGCCATGTTACGAAGCTCAGGAGGAGTAGCGGTAGATTAAACTGCAGTTGGCATGGTATTTGGCCAGAGAGAGAGAGAGATCAACACTTGGGGTGTGGGATCCGTAGCATTTGTTCGGAAGGAAAGGAAAAACCTTTACGACTGTCAGATCTGGAGAAAGCGCAAAAGGGTTAACCTGGAAGCCCTTCAGACTTCACGACATCGGAGAAGCTTGATGCAAAGATATGAGAAAGGAAAAAAAATGAATCGTCGAAGTCTCGAAGGAGATCTACACCGTAGATCGTAGGAAAAGAGCTTGATAGTTGGATCAAGAAAAGGAGCAGATCGAGATTTTGGATTTCAAGAGAATTAAAGTATGTTGAGGGGAGAAATTCTAAAGTTTGAAGTTCTGAAGCGAGAGTAGGCATGGTTGGGTTGGATGACATCGCCAAAGGTGACATGGAAATTCCTGGACATGCCACCTGCCACCACCTGAGTTGGTGACATCTATACCATGTGGACTCGGGGTTCAAAATTTTAGAATTTGAATGATAGAAAGGAAGCAAGTGCGAGAACTTTGGAAGTCCTGAAGCTTCGAACTTCCGAAGTCCCGAAGTTCTGAAGAACCAAAGTCCCGGAACTCAGACGCCTGGAGTTCCATAGTGTGTGTCCACCATAGGACAGTGGGTAGATGTGGACGGTTGATCCTCCTTACTTCGTGAGTTCGGTAATCTAAACTTCAAGAGATTGTCTTATTGCGCTTTGAAATTTCCCAGGGGCGAAGACCCGAGTAGCAACTTTTTACCTAGCGCTTGATTACGCCCATGATCACATGGGTTGGGGGATTGAGAGAAAGGGGCTAGTGACCGAAAACTTTGCAGAGAAGAGCCCTGAAAGAAAGTGAAATCTGAACATTTTCTGTAATCAGATTTGTTTATGAATGTTGTGGGATTTGTTAAGGAATGATGGCCTGACAAATTCTGATTGTCTGCACGTTGTGTTTTCATAAGTTTAACGAGTTCCAGAACCAAATAGAGTTTCCACTTAGTGAAAAGAAATGGAGGAGGCACATAATGCTTCCTGTTCAGAGAATGAAGCTAAACGGATGGATGTTCATTTGGGAGTTGAAGGGATGAATTCCAATGGGCATGGAGAAGAGATAGATAAGGAAGGGCATATGATGAAAATCATTGAAAGATTGCAGAAAGATTCCCAAACTCACCGAGAAGATAGTAGAAAGCTCATGAAAGGTAAGGAACAACAAGGAGAATTCAACTTAAAGTTGATGAAGAGTCTGGAGAGAATAGAAAATAATTTGGACAAGGAGAGAGACTCGAGCAAAACATGGAGTCACCAGACTTCTGAGGGAAGAATATCAAGGAGTGTTGGTAGACACCATCATCACTCCCAAGGTCGCTCCAAGAGAAGGGCACACAATATTTCAAGCCCATCACCTACCAGAAATCAGAGGAGATTTGGAGTGGATGAAATGAAGGGAAAAATGAACAATATTAAGCCTTCTACGTTTGATGGAGAACATAAGAAGGAGGAAGATGCCTAAACATGGTTGCTTGGCATGAGGAAATATTTCCAACTACAGAATTATTCCTCTCATGCAGAAGGAAGAATTGCGATGTATCAACTGAAAGGAAAATAATCCATGTGGTGGGATCAACTTGTGCAGGTGCAACACATTAGAGAGAAAGATGTCACTTGGAAAGAATTGAAGAGTTATTTTGAGAAGAAATACTTGACTAAAAGATACTATGACAGAAAGATGAAAGAGTTATTTGATCTCAAGCTTGGTAGCATGACCATTGATGAGTATGAACAAAGGTTTTTGGAATTACTGAAGTATGTCCCATTCATCAAGGATGAGACTGTCAATATTCAAAGGTATCTGAGTGGACTGCCACCTTCCATCAGTGACAAGATCCAGTATGATGACCCTAAGACCATGGAAGAAACTATAAGAAGAGAAAAACTCTTATATGAGCAGCAAAGAGAGAAGCCTACCTTCCGTAAGGCTTGGGAAGATAAGAAGAAATTCCAGATGGATTAGAGGAAGAAGGGAACTAAGACACCCTTTTTCAGAAACAGTACTCAAGGATAACCATTGTTTAGAGAGCCGAGAATGGATAACGTAGGGGAACAAAGGCCAAGGGAGACACCCATTCAATGTTGGGGCTGTTAGGGGAACCACAAGTACAGAGATTGTCCCCACAAAAATGGCAAAGTGAGAGTTGTCCATAATGTTCAGTAGGCTGAAACAATGGAAGATATGGGTAGTAGAATACCAAGAATCTACCTAGCCCTAGACAACAAACAAGAAAAATATCAACGGCACATGATTGAGGTGGAAGGTATGATCAACAACCATGCCTTTACTATTTTAATTGATTCAGGGGCTAGCCATAGTTATATAGATCCTAGAGTGGTGGAAATTTTGCAATTGTCGAGAAGAAAACATGAAAAGTCTTGGTTAGTGCAGTTGGCTACAGGAACCAAGAGGAAGGTCACTAAGTTAGTTAAGTCTTGTCCAGTGGACATGAATGGATTGAGCACAAAGGCTGAATTGAACATTCTGCCTTTAGGCTCTTATGCTTGTCTAGTTGGGATGGATTGGTTGGACCAGTACCATGCCATCCTGGACTATTGTAACAAGGCAGTCACTTTCCTCGATGAGGAATGAAATTGGAAAACAGTCCAAGGAATTACTAGAGTTGTTTCTATTAGAGAAATCTCAACAATGCAGCTGAAGAAGTGCTATAGGAAAGGTTGTCAATTATTTGCAGCCCATGTGGAGGAAGCATCTAAGGATGAAGTCTCAGAGATTGGAGATCATGCAATACTAAAGGAGTTTGAAGATGTATTTCAGGAGGTACTCGAACTACCCCCGAAGAGAGATATTGACTTCTCTGTAAACTTGATGCCTAGAGCATCTCCGGTGTCGAAAGATCTTTATAGAATGAGTACGTTGGAGCTTAAAGAACTGCAATTGCAGCTTGAAGAGATCCCTAGGAAGGGATATATATGCCCAAGTGTGTCACCTTAGGGTACCCCGATCTTGTTTGTGAAGAAGAAGGACAGGATGCTGAGATTATGTATCAATTTCAGACAATTGAACAAAGTAACTGTAAAGAACAAATATCCTCTGTCGAGGATTGATGACCTCTTCGATCAGTTGAAGGAAGCGAATATATTTTTGAAGATAGATCTCAGGTTGAGATATCACTAGGTAAGGATAAAGGATGAAGACATCAACAAGATCGCCTTTAGAACAAGGTATGGTCATTACGAGTTCAAAGTGGTGTCATTTGGGCTGTCGAACACACCCGCTATTTTTATGTGCCTGATGAATGGTGTATTCAGGGACTACCTAGACAAGTTTGTCATAGTATTCCTGGATGAAATTCTGGTGTATTCCAAGTTGAAGGAAGAGCATGAGAAGCATATGATGATGGTGTTGCAGGTGCTAAGAGAGCACCAACTGTGTTCCAAGTTGGGAAAGTGCTCGTTTTATTAGGAGCAAATCCATTACTTGAAGAATATTATTTCGAAGGATGGGATAGATGTAGATCCTAAGAATATTGAGGCCATTAGAGAATGGTCAGCGCCAAAGAATGTGATGGAATTCAGATCATTTATGGGTCTAGCTGGTTATTACAGAAGGTTTATCGCAGGGTTCTCGAGGATAGCTCACCCTATCACTTCCTTGCAAAGGAAGGAGAATAAATTTCAATGTACATAGGAATGTGAGAGAAGCTTCCAACGATTGAAGTAGTTGTTAACTAGTGCTCCAATCCTGAGGATTGCAGACCCAAATGAAGATTTCATGGTGTGCACAAAATCATGCAAAGAAGGACTGGGATGAGTCCTCAATCAGAATGGATTCATAATATGTTATGAATCCAGGAAGTTGAAAGAGAAAGAAAATAACTACACAAATCATGATTTGGAGTTGGCGGCCATCATTCACGCTTTGAGGAAATGGAGACATTACCTCATGGGAAGGAGGTTTGAATTAAGGACATACCATATCGATCTGAAGTACTTGTTTGATCAACCAATCTTGAATGCTAGATAGAGTAGGTGGTTGGAGTTTCTCTGTGAGTATGATTTTGATATCAAGCATATCAAAGGGAAGGAGAATAAAGTGGTTGATGCACTCAATAGGAGAGTACATGAATTACATGCTACAACAATTAACATGTATCAAATCGATATAAAGGGAAGAGTTTTGGAAGTTGCAAGCATAGACTTGTAGTACAACAAATTGGTAGCGAAGATACAACAAGGTAAGACGCTGCAAGGAGTGGAAGATTATAAGCTTCGAGCTTATGGAACACTCCTGTACAAAAACAAAGTTTATGTACCTAATGTCGAGGACTTGAAACTTATGATTTTGAATGAAATGCATAATGTGCCTTATGCTGGGCACCCTGGATATCAGAAAGTAGTGGCAGCAGTCAAAGGCCATTAATTTTGGCCAGGTACGAAGAAATAGATTGCATAATACATCGCCATATGTATGGAATGCCAGAAGGTTAAAGTTGAGCACAGGCACCCAACAGGATTTCTACAGCCTTTACCCATTCCTGAGTGGAAGTGGGAAGTAGTGACAATGGATTTCATCACAAGATTGCCTAGAACAGGCAAGCAGCATGACTCAATCATGGTGGTGGTGGACAAGATTATGAAATCTGTCCATTTCATTCTGTTAAAGACTACTCACAAGGAAGCTAACGTTGCTGATATTTTTATGAGGGAAATAACACTATTGCACGGTACTCCCAAGACAATTGTGTCTGACAGAGACTCGAAATTTACCTCAAATTTATGGAAAGGGTTATTCAAGGGGTTCATAATGAATCTGAACTTCAGTACATCCTATCATCCTGAGTCGGATGGGCAGATAGAGCGGGTGAATCGAGTAATAGAAGACATACTAAGGATGTATGTGATGGACAAACCATCGAAATGGGAAGACTACCTACTTTTGGTAGAATTCGCCTACAACAATGGGTTTCAAGCATCATTGAAGATGAGCCCATTTGAAGCACTTTAAGGAAGAAAGTGCAACACTCTAGTAAGCTGGGATAACCTAGTTGATAGAGCAGTGGTTGGGCCAGAGTTTCTTAAGAAAATGGAAGAACAAATGCTAAAAATTAAACAGAATTTGAAAGTTGCCCAAGACAGGCAGAAAAATTATGTTGATAAAAACAAAACCCATAGAGAATTTAAAGTGGGTGATCATGTTTTCCTGAAAGTGAAATCCAATAGAAGTTCCTTGAGCCTGGGAAACTGTTCAAATTTAGCAGACAGATTTTGTGGGCCATTTGAAATCCTAGAAAGGATTGGGCCAGTTGCATATATGCTTGGATTACCTGCATCCATGACTATACATAATGTGTTTCATATTTCATTTCTTAAGAAATATATACCTTATGCTAATCATGTAATCAATTGGAATGTGATTCAAGTGGAGCAAGAAGGTGTCCTGTAAGTGCATCATGTGCGCATATTGGACCGGAAAAGCAAACAACTCCAAAATCGGTCCATAGGGCTTGTAAAGGTCCAATGGACCTGGTACGATCCTGAGGATGCAACATGGGAGCATGAATATGCTATGTGGGCAGAATACCCACATATTTTTTAATATTTTGAAAATATTGTTGATGTTGTGTAAAGAGTTTCACTGAGGACAATGCAAAAATAAGGGGAGGGGATTGTAATATCCCCAAGGACGAGCCCCTACTGAATTTATGAATTATAAAATATGTTTTGTAGGTTGGTGAGCCAAGTGTTGATAAGCTTGTGGGATTATGTGTTTATTAGGTTGGAGAGCCTAGCTGTTGAAGGCTA
The DNA here is from genome assembly GCA_009831015.1 of Picea engelmannii. NCBI lineage: Eukaryota > Viridiplantae > Streptophyta > Pinopsida > Pinales > Pinaceae > Picea > Picea engelmannii. The sequence goes on along the minus strand of ML837181.1, from coordinate 19,466 downwards.
GGATCTTGTTTTTGTATATGTAATTATGTAGAACATTAATAAAATATAAGCATCGTTGCGTGCAGACCGACCACGAAGAAAGAGTGATGGGGGACTAAGCTTCCACAAAGTGGGTAAGGAAAAGGGGGTTGAAAGGTTGGAAAGAGGGGCTAAGATTCCACAGAGTGGGTAAGGGAAAGGGGGTTGAAAGGTTGGAAAGAGGGGCTAAGATTCCACAGAGTGGGTAAGGGAAAGGGGGTTGAAAGGTTGGAAAGAGGGGCTAAGCTTAGGGGCTTATGTCCCTGAGAATAATAATTTATTATTATTCCAAAGCTGTGTGAAAGACATGTTTTTATCCTAAATCTTGGGAGAGGTAATGCATGCAACTCTAACGTGTGAAAAAAGGGAATGCATGCAATACCAGGAACACAAGTGTCGACCTGGGGGCATGTAGTTAAAGGATGAATCATTAGTTGTGTTGGGCATTTTTCCCCCATTCTTCGGTCCCCTGTCTGAACCATGTGGCATCAACGTCTGATCTCTGCATACCCTCACGCAACAATGAAACTAGAAAACCGTGATGTTTTCCTGAGAAGCCAACGCATCCTCTATTTGATTTGTTTGACTTTGCATTCAACCTCTGCGTTGATTCCTTGTCACGCACCTTGAAAACCAACGACAAACTCGTGGAATGAGCCGTGTCTCCTGTGCATCTTGTGAACCCATTTTATTCGCCCTTCCAGAGCCGAGTCCATACCTGAACCGTTCATGGGTTGTTGCCTTCTGTTTTCTTGAGTGGTGTTGACCAGTTGTTGTTGTTGTTATGCTTACCTTGCGGGAATTGAGTTGAACTGGTTGAAGAAGTGGGTTGTCAGGCTCGTGGTTGAAGAGGCAAGTTGTCGGGCCTGTGAGCAACTCTTTCTAGGTGAGAGACTCTGCTGGGAAGTGGTTTTTTCCCAGAGAGATTCCAACACCAGCTACGGAGCTCTGAGAATTCTTGATCCGGCCTGCTGTCGAGACTTAGAGAGGGAGGTGAAGAAATCAATGGACTGTGCTTGTGAAGGTGTATACTCCCGGGTGGAACAGGCTTGTGGGGAATGAGAGTCCGTGAGTAGTGGGCGTAAGAAGGATCCTGGAGAGAATCCTTTCGATTGTACTGTGCAGTTTTCCTGTAACCTCAACCTAGTCTAGGATTCCCCTGCCTTGGGTGGAGCTGGTCGTGATGAACAGCATGGTCTAAGGATGGGAGGTTCGTGGAAGGTTTGCACGTAGTTGGTGGAATTACTCTAGTTTAAAGATAAGTATTAATTCTGTACTTAATTTATATGAGATGCATGTCGGTGTCTTTGAAATGTTTTCATGTATTCTGTTGAATGTATGAGTTACTATTAATTCCATTAATTATGTATGTTAGCAATAAGTATGTGATTACTCTGTATTTTTTGGTTAAATTTCATTAATTATGCATGTTATATATATATATATATATATTCTGCATAGTAGCATTGCACGACAGTGGGGTTGATGGTCGGGGACGTTACAACTTTTTTTTTGCGTGCACACAAAAATGGACCCAAAACTTTGGGTTCCAACACTAGTCAACGAGTTGGCTAAGTGCATATTGAGCTTAGTGTGATTGAGGGTGTGTCAAGCATATTTGGCAAGAGGCATGGTGAATTTGAGAGAAGATATGTTAGAGAGGCAAGTTGCACTACGAGTCCCTATTTTTTGTAGCCTTGAGGGCATGATCTCTGACCCCATTCACTTGCAGCACATGGACGACATTTTGCGAGAGCGTACAACAAATCTTTAAATTTTTTCGGTGATTATAATCATCATCTACTTCCCCTCCAATTTATGTATATATTGAATTTAGGGTTTCGAATTTTCTAAAGAATTTCATCAAAATGGCCAATCTCTTAAGGGTTTATGGAATGCAATGATAGCTTTGGCTTATACTTATTATTATGGGGATGTATTAAATTGTTTCATGGAATTGTTAAATCAACTTTGAGATGACGTTGTTTCCTGCCCTTAACCAGTGAGGGATAGCGGCAAGAAACCCTACCCTTTCTCACAGCTTTAATTCTCTTGATTATATTTCTAATCTATTTTCCTTTACATATATTATTAGGGTTTAATTTTCTAAAGAATTTTATTAAGGGCTTATGTATATAGCCAAACTCTTACTTTTATATATATATATATATATATATATATATATATATATATATATTCTTCAAGTTTATATAGATTGATTGATTGACTTAAAAGATTTTTTAATTTTTTAAGAAATTAGATAAATGGTTTATTTTATTATTATAAAATTTCAAAAAATTACATAAACATTTTTATGTTAGGATAGAAATGTTTAGAAGCAAATTATAAGAATTCAAGTTTTTATTTATGTATTTGATGTAAGTGGGTGCTTATTAATAATGCATATCTGACTTCAATACATAGTAACAAGACTAAGACTGCCAAAAAAAACATTCATGTTGACGGTGCATACAACCGTTCTGTGTCATTGGATTCGATCTCTCCCTCGTCCTCACCAGTACTGTACATTATTAATTAATTCTTGAATGATACAACCAAGGCGATTTTTCAAAGTTATATCCACTATATTTGTTTTTGGGATTGAATATATAACGAATACATGTCTAAAGATAAATTATTAACATTCAATCCCTAATTTTTTGGTGGAGACAAACACAACGTAACATATCATTCACTGTCATACACAACACAGATTGTTCTAAATAGTCGCCACAAGTAAAGTGATCAATCATGCGTCCTTTCGTTAAAAAATTTAACGGCTGTTTCCCAACGATTTTCCTTTACGTTGAAATGTATGCATCACATGGTGGAATGAGAAGGATTTGCCTCTACGTTGAAAAGTACGCATCACATGGTCGAATGTATGCATCGGGGGTTCACTTACGCTGAAATGT
>ML837181.1:0-15856 GCA_009831015.1 Picea engelmannii | reverse complement strand
TTTTTTTTTTTTTTTTTAATTTTGTTTAAAATTTTAAAAGTTGTTGAGAAATATTAGATTTGCAAATTTGAGTGGTTAAGTTTATATAATTTAAATGTTGTAATGATTTTTCGACAAACCAAGTCCATTTATTTAAAAATACAATTTAAATAACAGAAAATTATGATTTCATCCAAATTTATATAGCCAAAAAGAAAAAAAACTTGTAAAAACCCTATGTTAATATAAATTTTCTATTTTTATAACTTTAAATAACTTTATTGACAAGGCTTCCACTCAATCTTTGAGTAATAACAAGGAGAATATTTGCGATGGAGCAAATTCATGTTATCGTTTATGTAAAAAAGCGATCCGGATACTAGAGAAAAGAGGAATAGACAAATTGAAAGTCAAGTTTTATATTAGAGAAACATATTTATATAAGGATTTGAAATTGTTTTTATATCAATATGAGTTTTAGATTGTTTTTATATCACTATTGAAGAAATTATACATTTATTAATGAGACTTCAAGATCATACAACATTACAATAATGACTTTATTTTAAAAATTGCATCGGAAACCATATACTATAATATATGGTAATTGACATATTTAATTATATGCGATGCGATAGTTTATGTTTTTTTAATTGAAAAAATAATTATTTTAAATATTTAGACTTTATTAATTTAAAGTTGTTCATGTACAACAACCATGCAATGTGTTTTGAAAATCATTTTGTTTACTTATCATTCTTTTTATTTCACTTACTCAAAATATAAACAATCGGGGCATTGCAATTTCCTTTAATATGTTTTTATTAGAGTTGATTTATTAATTTAATATGAATGGAACAAAACCATGTTTATCATTCTTTTTATTTCACTTACTCAAAATATAAACAATTGGGGCATTGCAATTTCCTTTAATATGTTTTTATTAGAGTTGATGAATGGAACAAAACCATGTCTATGTATTGTTATTTTCATAGTAGGATTTATAGGGGGTTGTATTATTCACATGTTTTGTTGCTCTATGTCACCATGCAAACATTGAATAAAATGTGAACCACCACATAATAGAGTTTTTAAAACAAATATCACTTAGAAGGTAAATTGGTAGTTTTTAAAACTAACTATTTATGCGTATGCATACAATTTATTTATGAATTGTTCGTGTAACTATGTGATCTATTCATGATCGGTTTGTGTACCTAGTGATAGATATTATATATATGAGCATACCCATAGAAGTAAATGTGCAATGCGTGAAGAGCGTGAGAGAAAGCTGTGTAGAGAGCAGTGTGGGTGTGAGGAGAGGATGATTGTATGCCTATGAAGGATATTGTAACTCTCCCTTGAATAATAAGAATATCGATAATTAGTGACTGCCATTTTTCCCTCATTGGGTTTCCACATAAATCACTATGTCAATTCTGTGTTTGTTGTTCTTGGCTTGATGCATGTTTGATCTTGCTTATTTTATGCTCTGTTATATGCTATGTTTTGCTTCCACTGCCTAACAAGTGGTATCAGAGCTTAGAGTTGAAGGAGCGAAGAGAAAAGGAGAAGAGAATTTGGTCGCAGGATCGAAGAGCTTGGTTTATTAGAAGATGTGATTTTCTTTTGGATGGTTGCTTCTTCTAATGGCGAAAATGAAGAGTTCCAGGTTTGAGGTGGAAAAGTTCAGTGGTAAGAATAATTTTGCACTATGGAAGCTCAAGATACGAGATCTTCTTGTGCAACAAGGATTGCAAAAGGCCTTAGATGGAAATTCAAAGAAACCGACAAGCATGACAGACAAGGACTAGGAGGATCTGGATGCAAGAGCCCTTAGTACTATTCGTTTGTGTTTGGCAGATGAGGTGTTGTTTAACATAAGGAGCTTTGTTGTCTAAGGAGATAAGGAAATCATCCAATAAAGTAACCTCAACAATAGAAGCAATGGTGGTCAGAGGTCGATCTATAGAAAGAGGGAAAATTCAGAGGGGTACGTCAAGGTCTAAGTCAAGAGGCAAGAAGAGTAAGTAGAAATGTTGGTTCTGTGGAAAATATGGGCATCTCAAGAAGGATTTCTAGAAAAGACAAAATGCATCCAAGGAGGACTCCACAAAAGAATCAAAGGAAGCTAATGTAGCAGAAATAAGTTTAGGTTCCTGTTCAAGTATGGTTGATGAGGTATTGTCTACTTGTGATGTTTCACATCAACATCAACTTTGATTATTAGATTCTCCTCTGTCCAGCCACAAGTGTCTTCATAGAAATTGGTTCTCAACTTACCAATCTATTGATGATGGTGTTGTTTTTATGGGAAATGATTTTTCTTGTAAAATTGTTGGAGTTGGTAGCATCCATATTAAAATGAATGATGGTTTTGTAAGAACATTAATAGATGTAAGACATGTACCCGAACTTAGAAATAACTTGATATCTTTGGGAGTTCTAGATTTTGTTGGTTACAAGTGTATAGCTCAATATGAAGTACTAAAGGTGTCCAAAGGCATCTTAGTAGTCATGAAGGCAAAGAGGATCAAGAACCTTTATCATCTCGAAGGAAGGACATAAGTAAATGAAGCTGTGGTAGCATCTGAAGATGCAAGTGACTCTGCTTGTTTATGGAATCAACATTTGGGTCATATGATAGAGAAAGGGGTTAAGGTACGGGTTGATCGTAAGTCACTTCCAAGTTTGAAGTTTCTAAATTTGAATTTTTGCAAGTATTGTGTTTTTGGAAAACAGTGTAGACAAAAGTTTAAAGAAGGAAGGCATATGAACAAAGGTGTCCTTGATTACATTCATTCAGATGTCTGGCGACCATCCCCTGCAGTTTCTCTTGGAGGATCGCCATATTTTGTTACATTTATAGATGATTACTCTAGGAAGGTTTGGGTCTATTTACTTGAAAGAAAAGCTTACCTATTTAATACTTTTAAGCAATTCAGGGATTTGGTTGAAAAGAGAACTGGCAGGTCAATCAAGTATTTAAGGACAAATAATGGAGGTGAGTTCACATCTGTGGAATTTGAGAACTATTGCAAGGAAGTTGGGATCGAAAGACATAAGACCACATTTTATACTCCTCAGTAGAATGGTATTGTTGAATGCATGAATAGGACTCTTCTAAAGAGAGCAAGGATCATGCTTAGTAATTCCAAGATGTAGCAGGAATTGTGGGAAAAAGCAATTCTTACAACATGATATTTGATAAATCGGTCACAATCAATTGCAATAAACTGTAAGATTCTAGAAGAGGTATGGACATGTCATTCGTGTGATTTTTCAAATCTGAGAATATTTGGTTGTGATGCCTATTCTCTTATTTCTAAAGATCAACGTTCTAAGTTAGATCCTAGATCAAAGAAATATGTCTTTGTTGTCTATGGTAATGGAGTTAAGGGGTACAGACTATCAGATCCTACTTCTCACAAACTCATCATAAAAAGAGATGTAGTATTTGATGAATCCTCACTCTTAAAATCATAATTGGTAGATGTTGAAGTGAGACAAGAACATGTACCACAAGTTCAGCAAATTCGTTTGGAAACTCAACCATCTTTAGAAAGGAATGAGCATGAAGAAGTTTCATAAGAAGAAGATTAAGATGTAGATGCATAAAATATCCAGGAAACTGAGGATATGCCTCAACCATCTATGAGGAGATGTTCACGGGTCAGGAATCCTCCTACAAGGTATGATGATTATGTTTCATTTGTGGCTTTGGTTTCTATTTATGTAGAACCTAGTTGTTTTTAGGAAGCAATTAAGGTATATGAAAGTGCTCAATGGAAGAAAGCTATGAAAGAAGAAATGGATGCCTTAGAAAGGAATAAAACATGGGACCTGGTAGAACTTCCAAAGGACAGGAAGGTTGTCGACTGCAAGTGGGTCTACAAACTGAAAAAGGGTGTTGATGATAACGTCGAAAGGTATAAAGAAAGAGTGGTAGCCAAAGGGCATTCTCAAAACGAAGGTATTTATTTTCATGAGATCTTTTCACTAGTTGTGAAGCTTGTTTCAGTTCGTGTTATGTTAGCACTAGTTGCTTTACTTGATCTAGATTTAGAGAAGCTAGATGTTAAAACAACGTTTCTACATGGAGATTTAGATGAGGTATATATATGGAACAACTAGAAGGGTTTGTTCAGGATCACAGTAAGAGGTTTGTTTGCAAACTCAAGAAGTCATTGTATGGCCTAAGACAGTCTCCTAGGAAATGGTACAAGAACTTTGATTCCTTCATGGTGAGCCTAAATTTTACAAGAAGTGAATATGATCATTATGTTTACTTTAAAAACTTGGAAAATGGCATGTTCATTATTTTGGTGTTATATGTTGACAATATGCTTGTGGCAAGCAAGAGCATGGTCGAAATCAATAGGTTAAAGGCTCATTTGGCTAGGGCATTTGATATGAAGGATCTAGGAGAAACAAAAAAAATCTTAGGCATGGAGATACATAGAGACAGGAAAAATGGTAAGTTGTGGTTATCACAACAGAAGTATGTGGAGAAAATACTTATGAGATTCAGTATGAATAATGTGCAACCTGTATAGATCCCTTTGGCTTCCCATTTCAATCTTTATTTAGCTTTATGTCTTAGTAATGATGAAGAAAAGGATCATATGTCTGGTGTACCATATGTTAATGTAGTGGGAAGTTTGATGTATGCGATGGTGAGTACTAGACCAAACATTTCACATGCAGTTGGTGTTGTCAGTCAATACATGGAAAATCCAGGAAAAGGGAATTGGGAAGTAGTGAAATGGGTGCTTCAATATCTTAGAGGCACAAGCAGTTATTATATCACCTCTAATGGTTCCAGAGATTCAGTTTTCGATTATGTAGATTTAGATTTTGCAGGTGACTTGGAAAAAAGGAGATCCAGTTCAGGATATGTCTTTACACTTGCAGGAGGACCTGTTAGTTAGATCTTAAAGCTTCAAAACGTAGTTTCTTTATCCACTACGGAGGCAGAGTATATGGTTTCTTCACGTGCATGCAAGGAGGCAATTTGGTTATAGGTTTTATTGGGTGAGTTTGGAAGGATGCAGGACAAGGTGGAAGTATTTTGCGATAGCCAAAGTGCTATTCATTTGGCTAGAAATCCAGCTCATCACAATAAGACGAAGCATATTTCTATTGATGAAGGTCGAGTGTCTTTGGAAAAGGTCCATACAAAAGTGAATTCTGTAGACATGTTTACAAAACCAGTTATGTTAGAGAAGCTATGGTGGTGTTTGGTTTCTCTTGGCTTGCAAAAAAGGCGATGAATTAATTAAGGGCATAATATATCAGGTAAATTGTTTTCAAGGTGGATATTGTTGGAAACATGCCAACGAATTTTCCATAAGGTCACATGCACATGCATGCAGCTATGTTAGGAATGCGCATGCATGCAATCTATTTATGAACTATTTGTGTAACTTTGTGATCTTTTCATGATCGGTTTGTGTAACTGAGTGATAGATATTATATATACGAGCATACCCATAGAAGTAAAAGTGGAATGCATGAAGAGTGTGTGTGAGGAGAGGATGATTGTATGCCTATGAAGGCTATTGTAATTCTCCCTTGAATAATAAGAATATTGATAATCATTTCCCGTAGTTTTTCCCTCATTGGGTTTCCACATAAATCACTGTGTCAATTGTGTGTTTGTTGTTCTTGATTTGATGCATGTTTGATCTTGCTTATTTTATTCTCTATTATATGCTATGTTTTGCTTCCGCTGCTTAACACATTATACATTGGGCATATTTATAAAAACCACTTTAGTAAAAGAATGTTTCACATAGCTAATCTATTTTTTACATATAGAAAATTGTCTATTTCACTTGTGAAAAAAAAGTTTGTTTTCCTTACCGTATATTTTATCCTATTAAAAATTAGATAATAATTTATTTAAAAAAAATTAATCTAATAATAAAAATAAAAATAAAAATAATAAATATGAATAGGACATACCCAATAATCCACCATATAGATACATCCCAAAACATCACAAACATATCTCATCCCCAATGTTTAAACTTATGTAAATCAAATAAAAAAAACTAAAATCCACATTATACTATCCCAAAAACAACAAAAGACATACACATTTTGGAAGACAAAATATGCCATATGCTTCTTGTTGTGACTAATATCCCAAAGAAAAGTGATATTCTCTTTATTAGGAGACCCTTCGTATCATTTCACAAAAAGATACAAACTTTTATGAACAACCTCAATTTATTTCGATCTTCCTTGCATTTGGACCTTAAATAAAACCTATATAAAAGGGAAAAATAAAAAATACAAGTTAAAATATGGAAACAAATTTCTTTTCTACTTTATCATCATTATTATTTTTATTTATTTAATTGTGTTTAGAAAATAATTTAAGAAATTATTTCTAAAACCTTTTAGAAATCGATTCCAAAATAAAACATAAAAAAAGCTCCTATGCGTGTGGAGCTTAAATAAAATCTAAAACCTATATAATATTAAAATTAACCATACATAAAACCGATTTAGTACTAAACATTAAACATTAACACCCAGTATTCCTCCTTAAAATTAAAATTAACCATACATTAAAACCTAAGAATTATTTCGAATTAAGTATTCCTTCTTTCCTTATCTTGCACCTAGTATTTAATGTGGAACTACGTTGACCATATTTTCCACCTCTCTCAGACACTTTGGATGGATGCAGTTGAACATTTCCCCCCTACAGAACTTAATATTTCTTGCATTGAACAAGAGATAGTTGATCGTATCATGGGAACCAAGACAAAGGAGACTCTCTAAAAGACTATCAAACTCCATCGGTTCATTAAAGTAGGGCAATTTCCTCATTAGGGCAAGTGGCTCACCATGGGTAAGATTCAATAGAATTTTTTGCATATGATGCAGGCACTTGAAGCAATGGAGACCATTTCTTCCTAAGGGTGGAGGAACGATCCATGTGGATATATATGGCCACCCACCTATTCCACTAACTCAAAGAACAATTTTGATTTTGGTAGTTTTTCTAAATTTTTTAGGTCCTAAACTTCGGGGGCCATTTTGAGGCCCTAAACAATGTTTTTTTTGGCATGACACTATCACACTATAGCCTTTATACATAGTGTGATGAAAAAATATGTATTCCTCGAATAATTCTTTCCAATGAGTTATTGTGTGCCTAAAATAGAGATCGTATGAAAAAGTTACAACCCCGGGAAGTTGATGTACCAACTTACCCCATCGGGGCCCACATGACTTATGGTGCTTCATCTCCTAGGGTTAGGTTTTTTGATGTTTAAGTTTTTCTACTTTATTCTTTATGTTAAAAAGGTATTGAAGCCTCATTGTAATCAAATTCTTGTGATGAACGTAGCCGACACATCTCTTATAAGGGATAAGCTATTACCATTCTAGCTATCTTGTTTGTTTTTATATTTCAGACATTATTTAATAGAATTTGAGATTTATTGTATTATTGTGTTCCTTGCCATATCTATTTGTATTTATTTGTTATTTATTTGTTATATTTCTACCTTCATATCTTTCCTAAAAAATAATATGGATCAATGAAGAAACATTTGCTCGAACATCAAAGTTGAACACCATGAGAATGGTGATAAATTTGGTTGCACAATATGGTTGGATAGTTCATCAAATCAATGCCAAAAGAGCATTTCTTAATGGTGGTTTGAAAGAAGAAGTTTATATGACTCAACCCCTAGGTTTTGAAGTTAAAGAAAAGGAGCACAAAGTTTGCACGCTTATTAAAGCCCGATATGGTTTGAAACAAGCACCTATAGTGTGGTATGCCAAGATAGATTAATACCTTAAGCATGTTGGTTTTCATCGTAATGATTCTGATGATACTGTATATTAGAGGATGAAAGGTCAAAACTTGGTGATCATTGTTATTTATGTTGATGACTTAATCATTATAGGGAATTCTGAACCTCAAATCAAGAAGGTAAAACAAGAACTTCAAAAGGGATTCAAAATGACAGATTTGGGGCCACTTCGATACTATCTTGGAGTTGAAATTTCATGACAAATTCACCAAGTATTTCTTAATCAAAACAATTATGGTAAATATTTGTTGAATAAATTTGGCATGGAGAATTGTAAACCCTATCTTACTCTTATGGAGAAAAAATTGAAACATAAAAAATTTGAAGGGGGGGGGATTGGTAATCAATACCAACTTTAGACAATTGATTGTCATCCTCATCTTTCTGAGAAAAAATTATCCATATTTTTCATACGCAATCAATATTATTTCTAGATTCATGCAAGAAACTAGAGAAGGTCATTGGAATGTAGCAAAAAGGGTCCTCAAGTATATTCAAGGAACAAAATATTTTGGGCTTCTCTATATGAAAAACAACAACTTTACACTTGTCTCATATTCAGATGCAGATTTTGCTGTAGATATTGATGATAGAACATCACCATCACGTTATTTAATGAATATGGGTTCAGTAGTAGTACCTTGGAGTTGCAAAAAAAAGATACAATGGAAAATTCTTCAATAAAGGAAGAATACATTTAAGCTTGGATATCATGTCAAATTGTCTGGCTATGAGAATTTTGGAGGATCTTGGTGCTATTCAGAAATCACCAACTACACTTTTGATTGATAATCATTCAAAAATAAAAATGGCCAAGAATCCAGTATTCCATTACAAGACCAAGCATCTCGACACCAAGTATCACTTGATCGACACACTTATCAACAATGACATCACTAAGCCAAAATATTTTCCATATGAAGATCAAACTTAAGATATTTTCACCAAGCCATTAGGAAAAATAAAATTCATCAAGTTTAGAGATGAAATTGACATTTGTAAAAATAAACTTCAAGATTAAATGGGGGAATTTGATCCTAATAATCCTAAAGTTAAGTAGTTTTCCCTAGATTAATAAAGYTATTCTAGAACTTGTGTATCTCCTAGRCTAGCCTTGTCACATCCTTGTCATAGTGATTATCCTTGAGTTCTTGGTCAAGGAAACTAGGCATATTGAGGTAAGTCCCAAGACATTATATATTTTCTCTTCCTCTCTCCCACTATGATTTTTTTTTTTCCTTGACCAATAAAATTACGTGTCTGAGGACACTTCTGGAATTTCAAAATAATATAAAATAAGTAAACACATAGTACCATTTAATCGAGCATATAACTAGAATACCATAATTTATAGATAATTTAAAATAATTGTAAATCCATAATATTTCTCTAAGTTTCAAGTTTAAATGTACCAATCCTCCATATCCCTCAAACTAGTGTTCAAATCCCCAAAACAATCCCTCGTGAACTAACTAGTCCCAATATAGGAAATCAACTACCTTAGTAATCTCAATCAAGGTAACCCATTTCCAAGATTTGTCTCTTAAGTTTCTACCTACTCATGAAAGGGTAAATTTGGGCTTGAAAGGGTATTTACAAATGTAAAGAACAAGGTAAATCTGAATTACATCGTATTCCCCTTCTACCCTTTTACCCAAGTTAACTTTCATGATAATTTTTTACAACTCTTCTCCTTCCCAAGGCTTTCCTAACTCTAAGTGAATTCCCCGCTTTGTCCACCAAGGTATTAAACCTCTCATATATTATTCCATCAAATATACCCATGTACATACAACAATATCATTATAATCAATTGTATGAATTATTTCATAAATCGAGAATCATATCATAACATGAAATGTCTTGTTAGCAAGGCATCCATGTAAGCCATGTCATATCAAAGATTTAGAATATCATCATAATAGGGACTCATCATTCACATCATAATAAGGCATCTGACCTAAGTGCATATCATAATTCATTAGATATTGTCATAAGAATAGGTCATCAATGCTATGTCATCATCATCAATCATGAAATTTAAAGGCATTTTAAAGGCACCAATGGTGATGATGATGGTTTTCCTTCAAGTGAGGATTTTCAAGGTACTGATCATGATAATGAAAATTTTCCTCCAAGTGAGAATTTTCAAGGCACTAATGAGGATGACGAATAATTTCCCTCAAGTGGGGATTTTAAAAGTAGTGAAGATGATTATGTTGATGGTGGACAATTTTTTCCAAGTGCACAATTTAAAGGCACCAATGGTGATGATGATGCTTTTCCTCCAAGTGACAATTTTAGAGGCACTGATGATGGTGTTATTTATGATGAATACATTCTTGTTGTAGAATAATTTAATGGAATTGATAGTCTTAATGGTGATGATGATTTTCCTTCAAGTGAATATTTTCATGAAAGATCCACTAACATTGGTGAGGATGATAATCATTTTTCTAGTGAGATTGATATTTGTATTATCAACGAGATTATCAATGAAGATTATGATGAACCTACGAATGAATATCATGTTTTCAATCATTTAGGTGCAACAAATCAAGGTGATCAACAATCTCTTGTTTGGTCTCCTCACAATGTTTTGTATGATATTCCTTGTAGTGATGAGGAAATTCCTTCTAGTGAGGATGATGAAATAGTGGAGAAATTGCAAAGAAACATTGTGTCTAGGACTAGGACTAGACCTTTTTATATCAATCCAAATCATTCTAGTTATACAAGGTCTAGGAAAGAATTTCTCACAAAATCAATTTCCATAAGTGATTTGATTTCAAGTGAATGTCGTTAAAATAATTGTTTGAAAAGTATGGACTACTTGTATGTCTTGAATAAAAGGAAGACATATTTGTGAATTAATAAGAGAATACAAAATTAGTATTTAGTGGGGTGCATGATATCCACCAATATAGGATATGATTATCACATTGGGAATCTTTTACTTTTGCAGAAAGGCTATAAAAAAATTCATTCAATTATAATTCTTCGTCTATCAAGAATCCAAACAATATTGGAAAAAGATCCTTCATTTTATTCAAAGGTACATCATGGACGAGAGAAAGGGCCATTAACAAACGCTACATTGTCATGGGTGTGTGACTTTTTTTCCAAACATTGAGAGTGTATGCCAAATAGAGACACAATACATATTCCAGATACTTTATTAAGGAAAGAAATATACAACTTATAAAATGAATATGTTGATGATGTTGAAGGAAATGGTAATCTTATTACTTATGCATATTTTACAAGAATATGGAAGAAACAATTCAACATTTTCTATATTCCTAAGAATTCAAGGATGAGGATTTGTTGTATATCTGTTTCTCTTAAATCAAGAAGAGATAATTTTGAAGGGGTAGAAAGAGGTATATATTTACAACTTTATTTTTTTAAATTGGATAGTTATCAACTATGAAAACATGTTATCAATATATTCACTTTATTCAGGGATCACATGGTGAATAAAAGTGTATTGAGAAGCTTAATGACCTTAACTTCCAACATCAATCGTGTTTCAAAAAAGTTGATGGGAAAACACTTCTATGAGGAAAAAATATTCAACTACTGCAGAATGGGGACATTCATCAGGTTTAGCATTTTGGAAGTTCATTATAGATCATCCAAAGTTATTCTTATTACAAATAGTTGTTGAAATCCATAATTAACAAAGGCGTAATAGAGATGTAGATTATTTTTAATGCTTGGAAGAAATAAAAAGTCTATTAAAGATACATATGAGTACTTTGATGTCGTTGATTCTTTTTGGTATGAGTATTTTTTCAATGGTCAATGTGACATAATCTCAATATCAACAAATGAAGATACATTTTTGAAGGTGCAACAAAATATGCTAAATGAATATGAAGAAAGAAACATTCTTGAACAATAAGAATCTCAAGTTATTATTGTTTTTTCACAAGTAGAGAAAAGATAAATGTATATTTGTACTTGAAGATCACATGCACGACTTGAAACCATGGAAGACATTTAGAGGAGTTTGGTACATGATATTAAGGAGGGTAGCATGATTGCAATGTTAACAACTGAAGGTCCACATGGTTATCCATTTTGGATTGAAAAGGCGATAAAGATTGATAAAGAGAATGAAGATGGTATAACAATTGAAGTGCATTGGTATACAATGAGTACACAACCATTCAACGATATGTACAAGCCAGAGATAGTGGTTGATAAATATTTCAGTAGAAAGAGAAAAGTGAAGGGTCAAAATACAATGTGTCGTCGCACTGACTTATTAAAATCAGAAGATGTTAACATACATGTTTATGACTTCAATTTGACAAAGAGATAAACTCCTCACTCCAGGATGACATAAATTATCAAAAGATTGTTGCCACAAGAAATAAGTCCAAGATGGGAGCATGTTGAACCTAGTCGTAGATCTAAAAGGTTTTTGACATACGAAATGTTGGCCATATGTGTAGACTCAAATGATGCATTCATCGACAATAGAGAAGAGTGTGGATCATCTACATTTTCATCCAATCATTCATCTGAAGACAATGTAAATTTTGATGGTATTTCATAATCCATGAATCAATTTTAATAAGTGTATGAAACATTTTATGTATTTTTTTTATCCATATGATGTTTGTATAGTAACTAGAAATGAGCGTTCTAACTTACATATGATCTTGCATGAAGTTATGAAACATTTTTGTGTTTTAGGAATTATATGTTTTGGTTATAGAGAATATAACAAAATTTCTTAGATCTTATGTTTTTAATATGGACAATACTTTTAAGAAATATTTTACATTTCATTCAATGTAATTTGTATTGATTTTTTTTATTAAAAGTAAAAAACAAATGTAGGTGATGTTGAATTTTTTAAGTATAGGGTGATATTTTCATGGCATTATGTATTATCTTGTGCTTGGAGTGGTAAAATAACCTTTAAAAGGTAAACATTTAAGAGTTGGTTTTATGATTTTGTTTATAGTAGTGATGATTTCTTACACCACTTTAAAAAATGTTTCAATTTTAATCCCCCAATTTTAACAATGATGCTATTGATAGCAATACTTTTCAATTTAATAGTTGTTTGTTAGGTTTTGATTTTAATGATACCAACTCTTAAGAATAAGATTTCAAATGAGTTATAATTTTAACATTTAGAAAATAATATTTTTCTTTCGGTAATATCAATTTTTTATTTAGTTTTGATTTTAAGATTTTTCTAAGTAACTATATGACTTTTGAAGGCCATGCATGAAAAATATTGTAATTTTAACCTATATTAAAAAATGGTGCTACCGGTAACACCTGATTTTAATTTGAGGATTGATTTTCATATTTCTTTATATAAAAATATGAGTTTTTAAAACTAGCATTGTCATTTTAAAGTTACTAACTTTGTTTATTTAAAAAAAAAATCCAATTGATTTAAAAGAATTTACATTGTAATTCAAATGTATAAATGTAAAAATTAATAATGATAATGAATTGGTCTAAATTCACATTTTATTTTGTAAGGAGGATTTATTCCAATTAATTTAAGAGAATTTGCATTGTAATTCAAATGCATGCATAAAAAAAATTAATAATGATAATGACTTGGTCTAAATCTTATTTGGTAAGGAAGGTTTTGATTTTTCCTTTGGGTTGTAAATCTTATTTGGTAAGGAAGGTTTTGATTTTTCCTTTGGGTTGTAGATTGTCCACCTAGTGACTTTGAAAGTTTAGGGCCCCTTTTTCAACATGTCACTCAAAAACTTTGGATTTATAAATTATAAAATATAATTTATTAAGTTTTAAAATTATAATTTATTAAATTTTAAAAATTATAATTTTTTTAATTAATTAATTATTTAAAATTTAAATTGATTTAGTAATTTATTAAGGTTTAAAAATATCTATTCATTATCATTAATGAAAATTTGTAATATAATTTAAATATAAGGAATACAGAAATTATAAGCCATTCATCTCAGTTTAGTCTTAAAAGTTTGGAAAGTCTTAAAGTTGGTGAAGTTATTCGGGCCAACGCCACTAACCTGAATTAAATCATGAACATTCAATCCCTATTTTTTGTGTAGCCACCACATATCCACATGATTATTCCTTTCCACACTAATAATTGTATTATATGAGTCATTCCTAAATATCATTGGTGGTCATACACAACACAGATTCTTCTACACGGTCTGTCAAGACACGTGTCAACGAAAAGTTATCAATCAGGCCTCCCTTCCTTCAAAAATGTGACCGCTTCTTGCCAACTATTTTCCTTTACGTTGAAATGTATGCATAACCTGGACGATTGAGAAGGATTTGCCTATACGTTGAAATATATGCATCACATGGTCGAATCGATGCGTCGGGATTCTTCCCAACGAACCATGTGCACTTTCGCTGAAATGTATATATCTACACTGTTTCCCAATTTGGAATTACAATGTTACAAATGTTTTGTTTTCATCTAACCCAAAAAACAATTATTTGTGCGCGAAGGTTGGCTTTTGACTTTCCTTCACATTATGGAACTGGAGGGTGGCCCACTCAGGTTGATGTGGTTTGAAATCATTTCGTTTCGTTATTATTATTTTTTCCACTTTATTGTGGGGACATTGCAATTTCTAATAATAATCCTCCATAATGGTTGATTTACTAATTTAATATAATATAATAAGAAGGGGAATTAAGCCATGTTTATATACATTAGGGACAATGGTTGAATTACTAAAATCAAAGACAAAAAAATCCTGTTATTTTAATAACTAGTGTAAATTCATCTTAAACTTGAATTTATTGAGTATTAAGAAGATCTAATTATTTTTGTTATTATTTAATATGAAAGAATCAATATTTAATATAGAATTAAAAAAGAAAAACACTATTGATATTTTATGTTGTCCATGGATATACATTGGTTTATTATTTTAGATGAGGTCATGTACATATGTAAGTAGGTTTATTATTTATATGTCACTGATTTATAATTTATTTTTTTAATTGATACTACTTTAACCTAAAACTAACTTGCCCATATGAGCTAGAGAACAACTCCCTATACTCCCTATTATCTATGCAATAAGATGAGTCAGTGGTTGTATTACTCACATTTTCTATTTCTCTATATGGACATACAAACTTTAAATAATATGTAAACCATTATATAATAAAACCACTAAAACAAATATTATTTACAACATCTCTCTCATACTGAACTCAAAAACACTTAGCTACCATCAATAAAATAAGATAAACACTTACTATCAATACAATAAGATGCTTTAATGATTGTATTACTCACATTTTCTATAAATCTATATGAACATGCAAATTTTAAATAATATCTAAACCATTAGATAATAAAACCCCTAAAATAAATATCATTTAAAAGGAAAATTGCTAGTTTTTTTAATACAAACTATAAGAACTTCCAAGTCTCTTTATTTAAGTGATAAACATAATATAAAAGTATTATTTATAATATTCACTTTAATAAAAAATATATATCTTGAACCTAATTATTATATTTTATCTTCTTATTAATAATAATTAATATTTCTTTATTAAATATTTGAACACATATTTCATTAAATTTAGAAATATTCAATGGATCTAGAATTTTAGAACTTTATCTAGATTGAGTTTTTTCAAAAAAAGAATTAGAAAATCATTTAATTCACTACTTTGAATGTATATATTCACCATTTTTTTGTTATAAAGGTATCATTATAAACTCTCATGTATCATTATAATTTATTCCCATTATTATTATTTATATTTTTGTATTGAAAGTTAAATGGATCTAGATCACAATAGTGGATCTTGATTTAGCTACATTTTAACTTGTGTGTTAAGTAAAATAATGAATCTAAATAAAAATCAATAGATCTAGAATTTCGAACTAAATTAGCAAGATTGCGTTTTTTCAAATTGTGGAATTAAAAAATTGCTTGGTTCACTACTTTTTGTATATAATCATGATAAACTATATAAAATCAAATTTACATAAACTTGCAAAAGAAAATCTAAGTCTTAGACTTGGATTC